>CAUYNN010011203.1:0-79605 GCA_963574175.1 Chiropotes sagulatus
CCCCAGGTGCGGGTTTTACTGGTTTGTTCACCCACGCCCCCCCAATTGATTACTTGTTTTTTTTTTTGGTCCAAAAAAAAACCTCCGCGGGCTCTTAAAAAAAAAAAAAAAAAAAAAAAAAAGCTGGGCACCGTGGCTCTTGCTTATAATCCAAGCACTTTGGAGGCCAAGGCGGGCAGACCACCTGAGGTCGGGAGTTCAAGCCCAGCCGGACCAACATGGTGAAACTTCGTCTTTTTTAAAAAAAAAAAAAAAAAAAAAAGTCTGCCTTCTTGGGGAACTGACCTGTGACAATGGCACTGGAATCAGACAACCTGACTGTGAGTATTGGCTCTGCTACATACTCATCTAATCTCTTTGGGCCTCAGTTTCCCTGTCTCAGTCACAGAATAATGACAATGAGAGTAATAACACCATGGCTGAGAAGACCTAGTGAGTCAGCAACACCGCCCTTGGCAGGGTTGCCTGGCAGAAAGTGAGGGCTGCATACCTACATCATCCTCATCCTCTTCCCTAAAGAGCTGGGGCTCTGGAGTCAGACCCACTTGGGTCTGTTCCCTACTCTGTCAGTTTCTGGCCATGTGGCTTCCGGCAAGTGCCATGCCCTCTGAGCTTTGTTTGTAAAGAGGGGACAGAGTCCTCCTTTTCAGGGTAGGGCACTGGTGAGGTTAGGCATGGAAAGCCCCTGTGGAACCTGGCATGCTATGGACAGGCAATAACCAGGTGGTGTCATGGGGGTTGGGGACAGGTGAGCCGAGATCTGCAGGGCAGGCATGTCTGGCCCCCCAGTGAGGCCCTGGGCTTGGGCTGATGGATAAAGGGAAGTCCCAGGGCTGGGGAACCATGGTGTCCTCCTGCAGAAGTCCCTGATTGTAGGATTCACCAGGGACATGGGGAGGGGAAGCCCCCTGCTCTGCTCATTCAGGCTGCCAGAGGGCAGGGAGAAGGCACGGGAAGGAAGGTGCCGACATGGTTGGGGGAGTGCCTCCCTCCTTGGACCAGAGCTTCCCAAGGCTGGGAGGAAGGCCTCTGCCATCAGACTTGGAGGTCCCCAAGGTGGAGACATGTTTCCCATCAGTGTAAAAGTTCCATGACTGGGCGCGGTGGCTCAGGCCTGCAATCCCAGCACTTTGGGAAGCCGAGGCGGGTGGATCACCTGAGGTTAGGAGTTGAGACCAGCCTGGCCAACATGATGAAACTCTGTCTCTACTAAAAATACAAAAAAATATTAGCTGGGCGTGGTGGCGGGCGGCTGTAACCCCAGCTACTCTGGAGGGCGAGGCAGGAGAATTGCTTGAACTCGGGAGGCGGAGGTTGTGCCAGGATTGTGCCGCAGCATTCCAGCCTGGGCAACAAGAGCAAGACTCTTGCCGCAAAAAAAAGGAGTTCCTTGAGGGTTTGAATTGCATTCTTCCTCCTCCATCAGATCAGAATCTCCCTGAGAATGAGAGCGTGACTTCTTCAAAGATTAGTATCTCTGAAAGTGGGTTTTGCTTCTCCGATGGATTCCCTGAAGATGCATGTGGCATCCGGTTTGGACTAGTTCTATTTTTATTTTTAAGAGATGGGGTCTCACTATGTTGCCCAGGCTGGAGTGCAGTGGCTGTTCACAGGCACGATCCCACTACTGATCTGATCAGCACGGGAGTTTTGACCTGCTGCGTTTCTGACCTGGGCTGGTTCACCCCTCCTTAGGCAACCTGGTCCCAGGAGGTCACCATATTGATGCCGAACTTAGTGCGGACACCTGATCGGCATAGCACACGACAGCCTGGAACTCCTGGGCTCAAGCGATCCTCCCACCTCAGCCTCCCAAGTAGCTGGGACTACAGGCACGCACCACCGCGCTTGGTTCAGGACTAGCTCTTAAAAAAAAAAAAAAGAAAAGTGGGGCAGCATGCCTCCCTCCTCTGTCTAGATTCTCAATTGAGGGTAGCAATTTTGCCCCTCCTCCCCAGAGGACTCTTGGGTAGTGTCAGACTGGACTAGAGCTTCCTGAAGATAATGGCCATGCCTCCATCTTCCTACAAAACCTCCCTGAGGGTGAGTTTGGGTCCTGCCTCCTCCATCAGACTAGAGCTCACTACGCTATAAAGCTTGAATCCTTCCTGGGACTAGGAGTGCTATGAGAGTAAAATTAAGTTTTGTCCCTCAAATTAGACTAGGAACTATAAGCTTCTCCAGGAGGGAGCTGGTTTATCTGCCTCCTCTATCAGATTAGTGGTTCCTTCTTGACTTGAGCTGGGGGAAATCATGCCTCCCCTGTCAACCTAGCCACTCCCTGAGTAGGGGTAAGCCCTCCCATTGAATTAGAAGCCTCTCTTCTCAAGCCCACCCTGGCAGCGTGGAGCATGGTGCCCACCCTGGAGGAAGGGACAGTACCTTTCCTGAAACCCCAGCGTTTTCCCTGGAAGTAGGTACCTCCCCTACCCAAGGCCACAACCTGCCCTGTGGCCACCAGGGTTTAAAAATACAGATGCAAAAGTCCCTCAGGCTCCTGGGAAGCCAAGGTCACAGTGGGCCCTTCCTCATTTAAGCCGGGGACATAGCACACTCACATCCCTTGTCCCCAGCTGCCATCCCAGTGTCCCAGTAGTGGCCACTCCTACCCTCCAACACATTCCCAGGATACCAAGGACAGGGCGGGCCTGTCTCTACTGCCTCATCCCTGTAGAGTCAGGTGGTCACAAGCCAGGAGTGAATCACTACACGCAGACTCTCAGCCTAGCGACCCTGGGCAGGCTCAATTTCCACATCCAAAAAGAACGGGACTGGCCCAGGATGGTTGAGGTTGTACCTCCTCCCAGGGACAGCCGGGCTCTGCTTACTGGTGGGAAGAGAAATGGATGACCACTCTCACTGGCGTCACGCTCTGCAGGAGGTCGGGTGGGGGCGGAGGCGCTGGCTTGTGGCCTCTGCTTTGACCATTACCTACCACTGAACTTGCCACTTCAGCCCCCTGTGGTCACACAGAGTCACAGCACCTTTGCTCACTTCTGGGAAAATCACATCATATTTGGTGTTTCAGATCCCAAATTCTCCTGTGGGTTCCTGGCACATGCTCGGGTCTCCGTGCCAGGGCTCAGAACTTTTGTCCACCGCCCCCTGGAGAGCCATGCCATTTGAGGAACAGAGATTTGGAATAGTGGGATTAAAAAAAAAAAACCCTGAAAATTATATAATGTGGGGAGGATTGTATACAATTAAAATATAACATTCTGTTTCAGAGACATTTGTAAAGGAAACAGGTTAAGAAATAGTGTTGCTGGGCTGGGCATGGTGGCTCATGCTTGTAATCCCAGCACTTTGTGAGGCTGAGGTGGGCAGATCACCTGAGGTTAGGAGTTCGAGAGCAGCCTGGGCAACATGGCAAAACCCCATCTCTACTAAAAATACAAAAATTAGCCAGGCATGCTGGTGCGTGCCTGTGGTCCCAGCTACACGGGAGGCTGAGGTGGAAGAATCGCTTGAACCTGAGAGGTGGAGGTTGCAGTGAGCCGAGATTGGGCCACTGCACTCCAGCCTGGGCAACAGAGCAAAACTGTGTCTAAATAAATAAATAAAGGAAATATTTTTTGAAAAGATGGGGTCTCACTTTGTCGTCCAGGCTGGAGTGCGGTGGGTGTGATCACAGCTCACTGCAGCCTCAAACTCCTGGCCTTAATCAGTCTTCCCACGTCAGCCTCCCAAGTTGCTGGGACCCCAGGTGCATGCCACCATGCTTGGCTAATTATTTAATGAAACTTTTTATAGAGATGGATTCTTGCTATTTGCCAGTCTGGTCTCTAATTCCTGGCCTCAAGTGCTTCTCCTGCCTTGGCCTCCCAAAGTGCTGGGATTATAGGTGTGAACCAACAATTCAGGCCACAACGTCTTGCCCTGGCATTGCCCCCCCAACTGCCGGGTTTTTTTGTGTTGACCAAAATTGCATGCCAAAAAACGGTACCTTTTTTTTTTTTTTTTTGATATGGAGTTTTGCTCTTGTTGCCTAGGCTGGAGTGCAGTGGTGCGATCTTGGCTCACTGCAACCTCTGCCTCTGGGATTCAAGTGATTCTCCTGCCTCAGCCTCCCGAGTAGCTGGGACTATAGGCATGTGCCACCACGCCCAGCTAATTTTGTATTTTTTGTAGAGACAGATTTTTTCCGTCTATGATTTGTTGATGGGCAGAAGGTTGGTTTCCACTTTCTGTTTTGGCCAATACTGCGTTCATCTCTTGACGCTCATGAGCGTGCATTTTTCTGCATTCTCCAGAACTGTTAGGTCACAGGGTGTCCCCTTGTAGAAGATATGGCCAGACGGTTTTCCCACGTGGTTATGCCAATTCTCGCTCCCATCTCCAATGCCTGCTGTGAGTTCTACTTGCCAAATATCTTTGCCAGTACTGGATCTACCAGATTTAAAAATATGAGTCACCCTGATGTATGTATGTGTGTATTGGATTCTCATGGTGGTTCCAATTTGCATTTCCTGGATCAATAATGAGATTCAGCACCTTTTCCTATATCTGCTGTTCACTTGAATCTGAGCACAAGAGAATCTTAAGGACAAAGAATTCTAGACCCCTACAATCTTAGCTGCAAAGAATTCTAGACCGGCCACAGTGGCTCATGCCTGCAATCCCAGCACCTTGGGAGGCTGAAGCAGGAGGATCACTTGAGCCCAAGAGTCTGGGACCAGTCTGGGCAAAAAAGTGAGAACGTGTCTCTACAAAATATAACAAATAATTAGCTGGGTGTGGTGGCGTTTGCCTGTGGTCCCAGCTACTTAGGAGGCTGAGGCTGAATCTCTTGAGCTTGGGAGATCGAGGATGTAGCGAGCTATGATCATGCCACTACACTCCAGACTGGGCAACAGAGTGAGACTCTCAAAAAGAATAAAAATAAGAAGAAGAAGAGGAAGAAGGAAGAAGAAGAGGAGGAGGAAGAGGAAGAATTATTTTAGAATTGTAGACTCTCAGACTTTCAGAAACAAGGGATTCCAGAACTCTAGGCCTCAGTTTCCTCATTTGGATAATGGGGATAACAGAAGTCTCTAACTCCCTGTGTAGGTAACGTTATATGTGTATACCTGGCATGGAACTTGGCTCATAATAAGTGCTCAGTAAATGTGATTTGTCTGATGGCAAGAATTTTATGCATTTTGTTCTCCTTTGTATCCTTGGGATCTAGGGCAGAATAGAGGCCCAGTAAGTAGTTACTGAATGAATGAATCTTAGAATCAAAGGATCAAATAAACCTGCAATTATAGAACTTCAGGAGCAAAAACGGATAGAATTTAAGAAATTAAGAATGATCAGTCTTGGATAAAGAATATGTGGTACATATACACCATGGAATACTATGCAGCCATAAAAAGGAATGAGATCATGACCTTTGTAGGGACACGGGTGGAATTGGAAGCCATTTATCTTTAATGGCTAACACAGGAACAAAACCAAACACCGTGTGTTTTCACTTATAAGTGCAACCTGAATGATGAGAACATTCAGACACAGGGAGGGGAACAACACACACAGGGGCCTGTTGGGACAGGGAGGGGCGCAGAGGGAGGGAGAGCACCAGGAAGAAGAGCTAGTGCATGCTGGGCTTCATACCTTGGCGCTGGGTTGATAGATGCAGCAAACCACCGTGGCACACCTTTACCTATGTAACAAACCTCCACGTCCTGCCCTTGTGCCCTGGAACTTAAAAAAAAAAAAGGAAAAAGAATGATTAGAGACGGAGTCTCGCTCTGTCACCCAGGCTGGAGTGCAGCGGTGTGATCTTGGCTCACTACAACTTCTGCCTCCCCAGTTCAAGCAATTCTCCTGCCTCAGCCTCCCGAGTAGCTGGGATTACAGATGCATGGCACCACGCCTGGCTAATTCTTGTATTTTTAGTAGAGACGGGGTTTCACCATGTTGGTCAGGCTGGTCTTGAACTCCTGACCTCCTGATCCACTAGCCTCGGCTTCCCAAAGTGCTGGGATTACAGGCGTGAGCCACTGCGCCTGGCCTGATTAGAGTCTTAAGAACTAAAGAATGATAAAAATGCATCCTTGGCAAACTTACGATTCACTTTTTTTTTTTTTTTTGAGACAGAGTTGTTTCTCTCCTGGTGCCCAGGCTGAAGTGCAATGGTGTGATCTCGGTTTACATCAACCTCTGCCTCCCAAGTTCAAGCGAATCTCCTGCCTCAGCCTACTGAGTAGCTGGGATTACAGGCACGCACCACCACACCAAGCTAATTTTGTATTTTTAGTAGAGATGGGGTTTCTCCATGTTGGTCAGGCTGGTCTCAAACTCCTGACCTCAGGTGATCTGCCTGCCTTGGCCTCCCAAAGATCTGGGATTACAGGCGTGAGCCACCTCGCTCAGCCAGATTTACTATCTTAAATTTATATTTATTATTATTAATTATTATTATATTTTTAAGATATGGGGTCTTGCTTGGTCACCCAGGCTGTAGTGCCGTGATGCGATCATGGCTCACTACAGCTTCAAACAGGAGGCTCAAGTGATCCACCTCCCTGGGCTTCACTGCGCCTGGCCTCTATCTTAAACTTTTAGAAACAAGGAAGCTAAGGCCAGGCACGGTGGCTCATGCCTGTAATCGCAACACAAGGCTGAGGCAGGCGAATCACCTGAGGTCGGGAGTTTGAGACCAACCTGGCCAACAGGGCGAAACCCCGTCTCTAATAAAGATACAAAAATTAGCTGGGCTTGGCAGCAAGTGACTGTAGTCCCAGCTACTCAAGAGGCTGAGGCAGGAGAATCGCTTGAACCTGGGAGGCGGAAGTTGCGGTGAGCGGAAATGGCACCATTGTACTTCTAGCCTGGGCGGCAGAGTGAAACTCCACCTAAAAAAAAAATAAATAAATAAAGAAGCTGTCTGGCCAACACTGTCTAGCTCAGTGAGAACAGAGAAGAGAAAGGAGTGGGGCCTAGGTCTTCTCACCCGCCTGTGTCCCCTCCCAGGTGGTTCTTGTAGCCACTTCTTATTTCCATGACCTTTCCTCGGCCTCCTCACCTCCTCCTGTCTGGTTCTCCCTTTGCACAAGGCTAGAACCTGAGGAAGCTCCTCCCTCCTGAGCCCCATCAGCGGGAGAAAGTCCAAGATCCTGCCACAAAGGCCCCACGCCTGGTACCACCTCCCTTCGGCCTTATCTCCCTGGCTGTGTCCCGCCCACACCCCTTTCTGTCTCTTAGCCAAGGCCTCTCCCCCGCCACTCTCCTTCCATTCATGCCCCCTTCTCTTCAACCTCAAAACTATGCCTCTTTCTTGGCAATACAAACTAGGTCACATAGTAAGTGCTCAGTAAACACATCAGGCCCCAGCTCCGACAGCCTTTCCTCCAGGAAGCCCTCCCTGATTTCTCTTTCTAGTCTGAGTCAGAAGCCCCCTCTGGGCCCTCTGACCTTGCCAGTCCCAACATTGTGGGATGCCACCGTCTGGGGACAGGCTAGTCTTCCCCATGTGTGAGCCTGTAAGGACAGGCCTGGGGTTGTCACTGCTGTGTGTACCCTGCACTGCTCCAAACAGCAGAGACCTCTGGGCACAGGGCTGTCAAGCCCATCTGACTACTCACAAGACTTGCTTACAATGCTCTTAATTGTGTACCCTCAATGCCATTCCTCTGGGACCACAGGGAAGGCTCTACTCACTTTTCCAGGTCAGCAAAGGCGTGCCCGATGGTTCAAAGGGACAAACATGAGGCCCTGACCGTGCTCAGCCCACCGCCTGCCCTCCCGAGACACAGGAGCTATTATTGTCAGCTGCTCAAGCCTCTGTCTCCAGTTCCACCCTAAAAGCTCATAAAGCCCCTCTGTTTCACCTGTAAACGTCTCTTGCATGAATCCACAGTGAGATTTGAGACCTCAGAACCTACCCTTGGTGATCATTCCCTCCTCCCCAGCGGCCTCATCCTTTACCCAAGGCACAGAGAAGTTAGGAGCTTTGTCTAAGGTCACACAGCCAATAAGGGGGAAGAGGAGCTAAGTGTTTTTTTTTTTTCTTTTTTTGAGGTCTGTCACCCAGGCTGGAATGCAGTGGCGTGATCTCGGCTCACTGCAACCTCTGCCTCGTGGGTTCAAACAATTCTCCTGCCTCAGCCTCCTGAGTAGCTGGGATTACAGGAGCACACCACCAAGCCCGGCTAATTTTTTTTTTTGTATTTTTAGTAGAGACGGGGGTTTCACCATGTTGGTCAGGCTGGTCTGACTCCTGACCTCATGATCTGCCCGCCTCAGCCTCCCAAAGTGCTGGGATTATGATCCTGAGCCACCACACCTGGCCCGGAGTGTATGGAGGTATAATTTACACACAATAAAACACACCTGTTTCAAATGTGCGTGTTTGGCTGGGTGCAGTGGCTCCCACCTGTAATCCCAGCACTTTGGGAGGCCAAGGCAGGTGGATTACTTGAGCCCAGGAGTTTGAGACCAACCTGACCAACATGGCGAGACCCCATCTCTACAAAAAATACAAAAATTAGTCAGGAATGGCGGGGCAGGCTGTAATCCCAGCTACTTGGGAGGCTGAGGCACGAGAATCACTTGAACCCCAGAAATGGAGATTGCAGTGAGCTGTGATCTTACCACTGCACTCCAGCCTGGGTGACAGAATGAGCCTCTCTAAAAAATAAATCAATTAAATTAAAATAAAATTAAAAAGGGGTATGTTAGATGAGTTCTGATAAACATGTACAATCATTTAATCATAATCCGATCAAGATGTAGAATATTTCTGGTACCCAGAAAAGGTCCCCTGTGCCCTTCCTGCAGTCATCCCCTCCCCTTGTCTCCCGACCCTAATCTGCAGCCACTAATCTGCTTTTTCTTTTCTTTTTCTTTTTGAGGCGGAGTTTTTAACCTGTCACCCAGCCTGGAGTGCAAGGGTGCGATCTTGGCTCACTGCAGCCTCTGCCTCCTGGGTTCAAGCAATTCTCCTGCCTCAGCCTCCCCAGTAGCTAGGATTACAGGCACCCACCACCGTGTCCGGCTAATTTTTATATTTTTAGTAGATACAGGGTTTCACCATGTGGCTGGGCTGGTCTCGAACTCCTGACCTCAAGTGATCCACCCGCCTCAGCCTCTTGAAGTTCTGGGATTACAGATGTGAGCCACTGCACCCAGCTACATCTGCTTTTTTGTTTTTTTTTTTTTTTTTTGAGATGGAATCTCACGCTGTCGCCCAGAGCTGGAGTGCAGTGGCGCAATATCACTTACTGCAACCTCTGCCTCCTAGGTTCAAGTGATTCTCCTGCCTCAGTGTCCCGAGTAGCTGGGATTACAGGCGTGAGCCACCACGCCCGGCTAATTTTTGTATTTTCAGTAGAGACGGGGTTTCGCCATGTTGACCAGGCTGGTCTTGAACTCCTGACCTCAAATGATCTGACTGTTTCAGCCTCCCAAAGTGCTGGGATTACAGGCATGAGCCACCACACCTGGCTGCTTTTTATCCCTATAACTTTGCTTTTCCTGGATGATGTGTAAATTGGATCATAGAGTACGTAGTCCTTAAAAAAAATCATTAACAAATTTACCTATAGTAAAATTCACTCCTTTCAGCATGCAATTTTTTTTTTTTTGAGGAAGAGACTCACTCTGTCACCAGGCTGGAGTGCAGTGGAGCGATCACCATTCACTGCAGCCTCGACCTCTCAGGCTCAAGCTATCCTCTTGCCTCAGCCTCCTCACTAGCTGGAACTACAGGTGCGTGCCACTAGGCCTGGCTAATTTTTGTATTTTAGGCAGAGATGAGGTCTCACTATGTTGTCCAGTCTGGTCTTCAACTCCTGGCCTCTTGCTTTGGCCTCTGAAGTGCCCATCAGGCGTGCAGTTCTATAAGGTTTGACAGGAGCACGTGGCTGTGTAGCCACCACCAGAATCAAAATACAGATACGTCCCTCCACCCCCAAACCCCTCATCTGCCCTTTTGGGGTCATGTCCTTCCCTCACCTCACCCCTGGGAACCACAGGTCTGTTTTCTGTCCCTATAGTTTTGCCTTTTCCAGAGTGTCTTGTAAATGGAATAATGTAGTTATTATTATCATCATCATCATTGTCATCATTTTTATAGAGATGGGGTCTCGCCATGTTACCCAGGCTGGTCTTAAACTCCTGAGCTCAAGCAATTCTCCCACCTTGGCCTCCCAAAGTGCTGGGATTACAGGTGGAAGCCACTGCACCCAGCTCAATTCTGTAATTTCGAGCCTAGCTTCTTTCACTCAGCAAAACGCAATTGAGGTCCATTCATGTTTCGTGTATCAACAGCAGTTCCTCTTCATTGCGGAGTAATATTCCATTGTGTGGAGGGACCACAGCTGGCTTATCCCTGCAGGAGCTGAAGGACACTTGGGTTGTTTGCAGTGCTTGGCAATTACAAACAGAGCTGCTATGAGTGTGCGCATACAGGATTTTGTCAGAAAATAGGTTTTCATTTCTCTCGGGTCAATACCCAGTAATAAAATTGCCGGGTCCTATGGGAAGTGTATATTTAACCTTGCAGGAAGTTGGCAAACCATTTTCCAAAGTGGCTGCTGGGGGCTTGTGTTCTCACCTGCATCTTTTGGGAGTTCTGCCTGTAGAGCCATGATGTGAGTCCGGATCTGAGAGCCGAGGCTAAGCTCTTAGGAACCAAGCCACACCAATCCTGAAATACAGTAACAATTTCGGTCAGAGCTCTCTGTCCACCAGTCAACACTGTGCATGCAGCTATTTAAAGAAAAAAAAGTCTGGGCATGGAGGCTCACGCCTGTAATCCCAGCACTTTGGGAGGCCGAGGTGGGTGGATCACGAGGTCAAGAGATGGAGACCAGCCTGGTCAACATGGTGAAACCCCGTCTCTACCAAAAGCACAAAAATTAGCTGGGTGTGGTGGTGCATGCCTGTGGCCCCAGCTACTAGGAGGCTGAGGTGGGAGGATCATTTGAGTCCAGGAGGCTGAGACCGAGTAAGCTATGCTGGCGCCACTGCAGTCCAGCCTGGGTGACAGAGACCCTGTCTCAAAAAAAAGAACAGAAACTGGAGGTGAGAACAGGGATGGGGAAGGGAGGGACAGGGCTGTGGTGAGGAGCCGACTATTCACTGCCATTTGGTATCTTTTTTTTTTTTTTTTTGAGACAGAGTCTTGCTCTGTCGCCAGGCTAGAATGCAGTGGTGCAATCTTGGCTCACTGCAACCTCCGCATCCTGGGTTCAAGCGATTCTCCTGCCTCAGCCTCCTGAGTAGCTGGGACTACAGGCATGCGCCACCACGCCTGGTTAATTTTTGTATTTTTGGTAGAGATGGGGTTTTGCCATTTGGCCAAGATGGTTTCGATCTCTTGACCTCATGATCCACCTGCCTCGGCCTCCCAAAGTTCTGGGATTACAGCATGAGCCACCGCGCCCGGCCCCATTTGGTACTTTTTGAATTTTGGAACTTGTGAATGCCTCACCTTTTCAAAACAAACACATACAATCCATTCCCTCTGCTAACAGGTTTTTCAGGCCATGCCCTGGCGTTGAACAAATAAGATTCCTTACCGCGGGGAGTCACAGACTCATCCATCCATGCAGGACGCAGTCAACAGGACAAGGGAAATACAGCCAACGGCGGGTATTTGCTATGGAGAAAAATAAGGCTGGTGAGGGAAAGAGGGAGATGGAGGGGAGGAAGTGGAAGCTGTTAAATCCAGTGGCCAAGGGAGGCCCTACAAGGAATGATGTTTGGGACCAAGACTTGAGTGAGTGGGGGGCATGAGCCATGTGGACATCTGGGGGAAGAGTGTTCTAGGCAGAGGGAACAGCAAGAACAGAGGCCTGGAGGTGGGTGGGAACACCTGCTGGAGGCCAGTGTAGCTGGAGCAGAACGAGCTGGGGGAGGGCGGAGGGGAGGATGGGGAGACAGGGAGACGGGGAGACGGGGAGGGTGGCAAGCAGATGGCTCAGGATCTTATGAGCCACTGTAGAGACGTAGGCTTTTACTCAGCGGGAGATGGGAGCCATGGAGGGTTCTGGGCAGAGGAAGAATTATCTGCCTTTTTTTTTTTTTGAGATGAAGTCTCGCTCTGCCACCCAGGCTGGAGTGCAGTGACGCCATCTCGGCTCACTGCAACTTCTGCCTCCTGGGTTCCAGCGATTCTCCTGCCTTAGCCTCCCGAGTAGCTGGAATTACAGGCATGTGCCAGCACACCGGATAATTTTTATATTTTTAAAGTAGAGACAGGGTTTTGCCATGTTGGCCAGGTACCGTGTTGGCCAACTCCTGACCTCAGGTGATCCACCTAACTCAGCCTTCCAAAGTGCTAGAATTACAGGCATGAGTCACCGTGCCCAGCCCAGGTTTTAATTTAATCTGATTTATGACTACTATTATTATTATTATTTAGAGACAGGATCTTGCTCTGTTGTCCAGGCTGGAGTACAGTGGTGCCATCTTGGCTCACTGCAGCCTTGACCTTCTGGGCTCAAATGATCCTCCCACCTCAGCCTCCCTATGATTTGTGTGTTAACAGGATCCCTGTGGCTGCATGTGGAAGAGAGACAGGTCTTTATGGGGGTGCAGCAAGGACCCAGGCGGGGAGCCCCGTGAGGAGGAGACTGCACTGTCCAGGCCTTCAGTGATGGTGGCTGGACCACAGAGGGGACTTTTTTTTTTTTTTTTTTTTGAGACAGAGTCTCACTCTGTCGCCCAGGCTGGAGTGCAGTGGCATGATCTTGGCCCACCGCAACCTCCACATCCCGAGTTCAAGCGATTCTCATGCCTCAGCCTCCTGAGTAGCTGGGATTACAGGCCTGTGCCACCATGCCCGGCTAATTTTTGTATTTTTTATAGAGACGGGTTTTCACCACATTGCTCATGCTGGTCTCGAACGCCTAGGCTCAAGTGATCTGCCGGCCTTGGCCTCCCAAAGTGTTGGGATCACAGGCGTGAGCCACCACACTTGACCTAATTTATTTATTTATTTATTGAGACGGCGTCTTGCACTGTCGCACAGGCTGGAGTGCATTGGTGAGATCTCGGTTTATTGCAACCTCCGCCTCCTGGGTTCAAGTGATTCTCCAGCCTCAGCCTCTTGAGTAGCTGGATTACAGGTGCGTGCCACCACACCCAGCTAATTTTTGTATTTTTTAGTAGACGGGGTTTTGCCATGTTGACCAGGCTGGTCTCAAACTCCTGACCTCAGGTGACCCACCCACCTTGGCCTCCCAGAGTGCTGGGATTGTAAGTGTGAGCCATTGTGCCCAGCCTTTTTTTTTTTTCCTTTGAGGCAGAGTCTCTCTGTTGCCCAGGCTAGAGTGCAGTGGTGCAATATCCGCTCACTGCAGCCTCTGCCTCTGGGGATCAATCAATTTTCATGACCTCAGGAGATCCACCTGCCTCAGCCTCCCAATGTGCTGGGAATTACAGGTGTGAGCCGCCACACCTGACCTACATCTTTACTTCTTTTGGTGGTGGGGGCTTTTGAAGAGGTACAGGGAGCCAGGAGAGGGAGGACGGAGAGGACCCAGAGGACCGGGCCTGGCCTGTTTAAGCTGAGACCTGAAGGGCATGGGGAAGTGTTTGAAGGAGGTGAACAAAAGGCTTTAGTAGAAAACCAGAAAAAAGGCTGGGCACGGTGGTACATACCTGTAGTCCCAGCATTTTGGGAGGCTGAGGCAGGAGGATCGCTTGAGCCCAGGAGTTCAAGACCAGCCTGAGCAATGAATGAGACCCTGTCTCTACAAAAAAAAATTAAAAATGTACCCAGGTGTGGTGGCATGTGCTTGTAGTCTCAGCTACTCAGGAGACTGAGGTGGGAGGATCGCTTGAACCCAGGAGGTCGAGGCTTCAGTGAGCTATGATGGCGCCACTGCACTCCAGCCTGGGGCCAGAGCAAGACCGTGTCTAAAGAAAAAAAAAGAAAAGAAAAGAAAAAAAATAAAAGCAGGGAGTGGTCAGGCTGTGGCTATGGCACAGCACTTGGCTTTCTCCCGGGGCACTGGGGAGCTATGGCAGATTCTGAAGGGGAGTCAGGGCTGGGTTTCGAAAGACTCCCCTGGCTGTGGTGTGGGTAGGGAGACCAGCTGTGTAAGACACCAGGTGGCCTGTGTTAGGCGGTGGGTCCAAGAGGGAGGAGTGAAGGTCACCAATCATAGATTTAGGAGGCAATCCTCTTGGAAGGGAAGGGTGGGGTGCATGGTGGCTTGCTGGCGCCGCTGTCCCTAGGCTTTCTTGTGTGTGAACTCATGGAGCCTTCACCACCACCCAGTTGGTATCCTCACTGCACAGCTGGGGAAACCGAGGCTGACAGAGACACAGTCACGGGACCCAGATCTCACATAGCAGGTTATAGGAGCCAGCATTCAAACTCCTGGAGTCTGACTACAGAGCTTTGATGTTTTCACGCCCCCTGCTCCTTAAAGCTGAAGAAGCTGAGGCTCCCAGTGGGGGTGAAGTTCCAGGTTCAAGGCCACACAGCTGGGAACTGGAAAAGTGGGACTGAACCCACCCCATACCAGGGGACATGGCCCTGCCCATCCCTTTGCCTTTCAGCAGCATGAGGGCTTGACCTCCAGGGAGTCCCCGTTGTGGGTTGGCTGTCACTCCTCCCTCCCTATCCGCTTTGAGCCCTGAGCTCCCTCTGGACTTTAACCCTGGGCCGCCACCGGTGGCGACACTGCTGATAAGGGGAGGTGGTTGGTGCAGAGGCCAGCAGGGCAAAATTCCCCTACTCCCGGTGCCAGGGGAGTTACCCAGGGCAGGGGCGGGGGCGGGGGAAGGCAGGGGCAGAGGAGTGGGAGGAGGGGGAGACAGGCATCTGCAGCGCGACAGAGACGTGGTACTTTGCTTTTCTGTGCCTCAGTTTCCCTCTTGGTAAAACAGGCATGGTTTTTCCCATGGATGTAAGAAGGACCCAGAAACCTTTGAAAGGGCGGAGGAGTCTGCCCCTCTGGTCTGACTGGGAGACAAGGAGTTTCCCAATCTGATAGTGGGGGACAAGGTTGCCCCACACAGAGGGAAAAATAGAAAAACTAAGGAGCTGTCACCAAATCCGATGAGGGAGACAGGATTGCCCAAATCCAATGAAGAAGATAAGAAGCCCCAGCCCCGAGCAGCAAGAAGGAGTGTCCAGTCTGTATTTCCGGTGTGTTGGGGAGGTAAGGAGCAACATTCTGATGTGTGAGACAACGTATTTATTTATTTATTTTTGAGTCAGAGTCTTGCTCCGCTGCCCAGGCTGGAGCGCAGTGGTGCAATCTCGGCTCACTGCAACTTGTATCTTCCGGGTTCAAGAGATTCTCCTGCTTCAGCCTCCTGAGTAGCTGGGATTACAGGCGCACACTGCCACGCCCGGCTAATTTTTATATTTTTAGTAGAGATGGGGTTTCACCATATTGGCTGGACTGGTCTTGAACTCCTGACCTTAGGCGATCTGCCTGACTCAGCCTCCCCAAATGCTGGGATTACAGGTGTGAGCCACTGCGCCTGGCCAAGAGTGATACTTTGATGTGTGAGACAATGCATTTCTAACCTGATGGGGGAGATGGGTAGTCCCAGTCTGATGAGGGTGTTGAAGGGCTCCCATGCCTTCTGGGAGAGCTGATGAGCTTCCAAATGAATGACAGAAATGGGGAGCCCCTCAAACTGGTGGGGAGACAAAGAGCCTACTAATTTGACGAGGGAAGTGAGAATCCCTGTCTGAAGAGGGAGCCAAGGTGCTCCAGTCTGAGATTCCAGGGTGAGGAAAGAGACAAAGAACACACTCCTTGCAGCTCAGCCAGCAACTTCCTGTGTTCGGGAGTCAAATGGCCCCAGGATGCCTGGCCAGGGAGCCAGGATCGAAAGACCAAGAGGGATTTGCTCTCCTGACCCAGAGGCAATTCTGCCCAGCTCTGGGCCTGATCTACTTTTGGCAAACAAAGACCCGGTGGGTGGTATACGGGCACCACCTAGCGGTTGCCATGGCCCACACCTTCCATCCGGAGCTTGGGGAGAGCGGAGTCCTGGAAGACCAGAGAAGGGCTCCTTGGACTCTCTCCCGGGGAGCTGGGTCCAAGTCCCAAACGACCCCTGACACTGGATTCTGCGCGTCCAGTTCACCAGTTCTCCATTCACCCTGCCTGTGGCAGTGGGGGAGTCTTTCAGAAGTACAAGCCTACCCCTGCCTCTCCCTTGCTCCTGACCCTCTGGCAGCTCCCCAGTGCCCTGGGAGGAAGTCCACCACTGGCTACAAGGCTGGCCTCTTCTGAACGACCCTGTGCTTCTGCTCGACAATGAGTAGTTTCTCAAAGCTGTCATACGCAGAAGTTACCTTCAGGCCTTTGCACAGGCTGTTCCCTCTGCCAGTAACACCATTCCCTGCTTCTTCCCCAGCATGGCTCCTACTCCACCTTCAGGTCTTAGATGTCCCCTCCTTCATGAGCCCCCGGTCAGCATCACGGTCCAGGGGGGCTGTCATGGTCACTGCTGTGTTCCCATGGGGCCTGACACTGAGAATGCACTCCAGGGAATGTTTATTGAATGAATGAGTGAATGAATGAATGAATGAATGTATGCCAAGCTAAAGAGTTTGCTAGGGCAGCTGCAGCAGAGTTTAATCAGGGCCAGGACATGGTCAGGTTTAGAAGCCCTAGGTTCCCTCTTTTTTTTTTTTTTTTTTTTTGAGACAGCATCTTGCTCTGTCACCCAGACTGGAGTGCAGTGGCATGGCTCAGTGCAACCTCTGCCTCCTGGGTTCAAGCGATTCTCCAGCCTCAGCCTCCCGAGTAGCTGGGACTACAGGTGCATGCCACCAAGCCCAGCTAATTTTTGTATTTTTAGTAGAGACGGGTTTCATCATGTTGGCCAGGATGGTCTTGATCTCTTGACCTCGTGATCTGTCTGCCTCGGCCTCCCAAAGTGCTAGGATTGGAGGCACGAGCCACTGCGTCTGGCCCTCTTTTTTTTTTTTTTTTGAGCGAGAGATGCAGCCTTACTTCGTCGCCCAGGCTGGAGTGCAGTGGCACAATCTCAGCTCACTGCAACCTCCACCTCTTGAGTTCAGGCAATTCTTGTGCCTCAGCCTCCCGAGTAGCTGGGATTATAGGCGCCTGCCACCATGCTCGGCTGATTTTTGTATTTTAGTGGAGACAGGGTTTCTCCATGTTGTCCAAGCTGGTCTCGAACTCCTGCCCTTGGGTGATCTGCCCGCCTCGGCCTCCCAAAGTGCTGGGATTACAGACGTGAGTGGCTGTGCCTTGCTGGAAGCCCCTCCGTTCCGTCTCAACCCTGGGCTTTTGGACATGCTCTTCCGTCTCTCTGCACCATTTGCACCTAGTAACCCCCACTCATCTTCTAGATATCAGGTGAGCTGTCCTCACCTCCAGGAAGGCTCCTTGACCCCAGGGTGGGTCAGGTACCTGCTCTGAGCTCCTGCAGCCTCCTGGGCTCCTCTGTCCCAGGCTCTGACCACTGCTGGCCCATTATTACCTGGGGACACGTCTGTCTCCCCACTGGGTCTGGGAGGGCAGGGCTGGGTTCTGTTCTCCCTCTCTGCCTTCTCCTCTGAGCTTACAGCACCTGCCAGGACCCGGGTTCAAATCCAGACGCCCCCATCTTTGGAGCATCTTAGGAGAGTGTGGGCCTCTCTGGGAGCCCGTGTTTTCTCGTGTGAAGCGTGGGGAGAATGAGAGACGGGCATGGAGAGCCTCCCTGGGCTGTGGTGGGCGGTGAAGAGATGAGACCCTGAAGTGCTGAGCTGACCACGGGCCGGGTGACCGCGGGTGACCCACTTCCCCTTTGGGGTTCATCTGGCTGGATGAACGGTAGCAGCAGCCCCATCCTGCCGGGACATTCTGGGAGGTTCGCTCGGGGCTTCCCGGGGTGGGAGGGTCAGGGACCGGCGGAGGAAGAGGTGTCTGCTGGGTTAGGGGAAAACCAGCCTTCCCCATCATGAAACGGATGATGGGAGGGAAACAAACAAAGCTGGCTCCACCGGGGCATGAGGGGAAGTTGGGGGAGAGGATGAGGGGCCCCATGAGGCGGGTGAAAACCACAGTCCGTGACTTGTCGCCAACTTCCCGCCTGGAGCCTGTGTGCCTTGGGTGAGGCTCCCAGCTCATTAGCCTCAAACAAGACAGGTCTTCATTCCAACCTCCTGCCCAGCCCTGCCTGCAGCCTTCTGGCCTCAGAAATGGCAGCTTCATTCTTGCGGCTGCTCATACTCACAGCTTGGAGACCCCTGACTCTTCCTGTCCCTTGCAGCACAATTCTGCCTCCAGTAGTCTCTTTCCACCTGGTGGCCAGAGGGATCCTGTTAGAACCTGAATCAGGGCCGGGCACGATTGCTCACACCTGTAATCCCAGCACTTTGGGAGGCCGATGCAGGTGGATCACCTGAGGTCATGAGTTCGAGACCAGCTTGGCCAACATGGCAAAACCCTGTCTCTACTAAAAATACGAAATTAGCTGGGTGTGGTGGCACGCACCTGCAATCCCAGCTACTGAGGAGTCTGAGGCAGGAGAATCACTTGACCCAGGGAGGCGGAGGTCGCAGTGACCTGAGATGGCGCCATTGGACTCCAGCCTGGGTGACAAGAGCGAAACACTGTCTCAAAAAACAAAACAAAACAAACAACAACAAAAAAATTAGTCAGGTGTGGTGGCACATGCCTGGAATTCCAGTTACTCGGGAGACTGAGGCAGGAGAATCACTTGAACCCAGGAGGTGAAGGCTGCAGTGAGCTGAGATTGCACCACTGCATTACAGCCTGGGGGACAGAGCAAGACTCCATCTCAAAAAAAAAAAAAAAAAAAAAAAGAGCCTGAATCAGAACCCATCTAGCCTCTGCGACTCCTACCTCACTCGGGGTGATGGCCAAAGTCCTCACCATGGCTCTCAAAGCTGCTGGATTCCTATTCCATTTTTTTTTTTCTTGAGAGGGAGTCTCCTTCTGTTGCCCAGGCTGGAGTGCAATGGTGTGATCTTACTGCAACCTCCTCCTCCCAGGTTCAAGCGATTCTCCTGCCTCAGCCTCCTGAGTAGCTGGGATTACAGGCATGCGCCACCAGACCCAGCTAATTTTGTATTTTTAGCAGAGATGGGGTTTCTCCATGTTGGTCAGGCTGGTCTCGAACTCCCGACCTCAGGTGATCCACCTGCCTTGGCCTCCCAAAGTGCTGGGATTACAGGTGTGAGCCACCGCGCCCGGTCGTCATTTGTTTACTTTTGCTTTTGTTGCATGTGCTTTTGAGGAGGTATTCAGAAAATCTTTCCCCAGACCAATGTCCTGAGGTGTATCGCCTATGTTTTCTTCTATTAGTTTATATTTTCAGGTCTTACAGTTAGGTCTTTCATCCATTTTGAGTTGATTTTGTATCGGGTGAGAGGTGGGGGTCTAGTCTCATTCTTCTGCATACGAATATCCAGTTTACTCATCATCATTTGTGAAAGATATTGTCCTTTCCCCATTGAGAGTTCCTGGTACCTTTGTCAAAAATCAGTTAGCAGAGGTGAGAGAATCGGTTGAGGTCAGGAGTTTGAGACCAACATGGGCAACATAGAGAGACCCTGTCTCTACAAAATATAAAATAATTATTCTGCCTCGTAGGTTATATGTAGAAAGAAAGTGTAAAAAAGTATAAAAAAGGCCGGGTGCGGTGGCTCACGCCTGTATTCCCAGCACTTCAGGAGGCCCAGGTGGGCGGATCACAAGGTCAGGAGTTCAAGACCAGCCTGGCCAACATGGCGAAACTCTGTCTCTACAAAAATAAGCTGGGGGTGTGGTGGTGGGTGCCTGTAATCCCAGCTACTCGGGAGGCTGAGGCTGCAGAATTGCTTGAACCAAGGAGGGGGAAGTTGCAGTGAGTAGAGATTATACCACTGCACTCTAGCCTGGGCGAGAGAACTGACTTCATCTCAAAAAAAAAAAAAAAAAAAAATATATATATATATATATATAAATAATTAGCAGGTCGTGGTGGTGAGCACTTGTAGTCCCAGCTACTCAGGAGACTGAGGCAGGAGGATTGCTTGAGCCCGGGAGTTGGAGGCTGCAGTGAGCTCTGATTGTGCCGCTGTACTCCAGCTGGGGCAACAGAGCAAGACTCTGTCTCAAAAAAAAAAAGAAAGAAAGAAATAGAAAATGTAAAGTTGGGTTAGTTGTGTAAGCGCTAAATGCTGTGAAGAATAAAGCCAGACAACTTTGGGTGTGCAGGGGACCCCTCTGAGGAGGTGGCGTTTGAGCAGAGACCTGGCTGGACTGAGGCAGGTGTCTGAGGGAGGCCATCCTGGCAGCGGGAGCAGCCAGTGCAAAGGCCCTGAGGAAGGAGTTGCTTGATCTGTTAGAACAATAGCCAGGAGGCCAGGGTGGCTGCAGTGAGTGAAGGAGAGGAGGAGCTGCAGGGGATGAGGGGTGGGCAGGCCTTAGGCCATTGTAAGGACCCTGGACTGTGATCCAAAGGGGGGATGCTCTAGGAATTGTGACTTTACCTCTGGGCGCTTGGTCTCCTCTTCTGAGAAATGTACCAGATGACACCTGCGTCTGAAGGTCACTGTGGAGACTCAGGGAGCTCCTGCTTCCACAGGCAGGAGCAGTCGCACAGCTGAGGCCCTTTGGTGCACTGGTCCTGTGCAGCCTTGCAGACTTGGGTGCCCTCTCTGGACTCTGCATTCTCTGTACGGTGTGTCAGGATGGGCTGAAGCTAACAGGGCTCACTCCTTGGTTCCCAAAGTCTGGCCTTGACACCCCCTCCTCCGTCCTCCTCTTCCGTCTCCTTCCTCTTTCTTCTCCTCTTCCTCCCCCATCCCTCCTCCTCCTTTACCTCCTTCTTCTCCCTTCTTTCCCCGTTCCCCTTTTCATCCTCCTCCACCCTCCTTCGACTCCCTTCTCTTTCCTCCTTTTTTTCCCCTCTCTCTCCCTCCTCCCGGCTCTCCATCCTGAATCAACATTCCAGTCCATGGAAAAAAACAGGGCAGGCTTCCTTCCTCTCACTGGCGCTGGCGGGGCTCCAGAGAGGGACTGGGCCATTGTGTATTCTGGCCTCAAGGTCACCCCCACTCCCTGCCCTCCCCAGCGCGGTTATTTGAGCAAAGGCAGCTTGGGTAAGGGGGAAGGGATGGGGAGCTGAGAGGGGCATGGTCTGCCTCCCCACTCATGGCTGGTGGAATCTGAGGGCCCCCAGCACCATCAGAGCCTCGAGGCTTTATGGGGGAGGCGAGGAGCCGCTGTGGACCTGCTGGGGGTGGCGGAGGGCCCCGGTCTCAGCCCTCATCTGAAACCTACTGTGTGACCCTGGACTAGTTCCTGCTCCTCTCTGGGCCAAATCCTGGCCCTGCTCCTTTCTGGCTGAGTAACTTTGGACAAGTCACCTCCTCCTCTTTGTGTCTCACTTTCCTTTTTTTTTTTTTTGTCAAACAGTCTCTGCATCTGAGTCCCACAGCTTCCCAGCTGACAAAAATCCCCTAGACTCTTTTCCTCGGGAGTAGCTGGGATTACAGACGCAGGCCGCCACACCCGGCTAAGTTTCTGTATTTTTAGTAGAGACGGGGTTTCACAGTTTTGGCTAGGATGGTCTCGATCTCCTAACCTCGTGATCCGCCCGCCTTGGCCGCCCAAAGTGCTGGGATTAAAGGTGTGAGCCACTGTACCTCGCCTAGACTCTTTGTTAAAAATTCTGCTTTCCAGGCGTGGTGGTGTGCGACTGTAATCCCGGCTACTCAGGAGGCCGAGGCGTGAGAATAGCTTGAACCTGGGAGGTGGAGGTTGAAGTGAGCTGAGATCGTGCCACTGCACTCCAGCCTGGACAGCAGAGCAAGACTCCATCTCAAAAAAAAAATCTGCTTTCAAGTCCCCACCCTTGAGAGACAGGTTTTTCTGGGCCCAGGCAGGAGCCTGGGATATATATGATTTTATTTTATTTTTTGAGACAGGGTCTTGTTCTGTCTCATAGGCTGGAGTGAAGTGACACCATCACAGCTCACTGCAGCCTCAAACTCCCAGGCTCAAGCAATCCTTCCATCTCAGCCTCCCAGGTAGCTGGGACGACAGACACATGCTGTCACGCCCGGCTAATTCTGTTTTGTTTTGTAGAGACAGGGTCTTGCAATGTTGCCCAGGCTAGGCTGGTCTTGAACTCCTGGCCTCAAGTAATCCTCCTGCCTCAGCTTCCCAAAGTGCTGGATAACAGGCATTAGCTAGTGCTCCTGGCAGGGATGTACATTTTAATAAACAGCTAGGAGATTTGGAAAATGTATTAATAGTTTCATTTCAAAGGGAAGCTTTGAGGAGCAAGTCAGAGAATCTGTGCTGAGAGCACCTTACCCTGGAACCTGTGATGATGAGTATCATGTTTCTAAAAGCTCATAAACACTTATTACTTTTTTTTTTTGAGATGGAGTCTCGCTCTGTTGCCCAGGCTGGAGTGCAATGGCGTGATCTCTGCTCACAGCAACCTCTGCCTCCCGGGTTCAAATGATTCTCATGCTTCAGCCTCCCGAGTAGCTGGGACTACAGGCATGCACCATGACACCTGGCAATGTTTTGTATTTTTAGTAGAGACGAAGTTTCAGCATGTTGACTAGGCTGGTCTCGAACTCCTGACCTTAGGTGATCTGCCCGCCTCAGCCTCCCAAAGTGCTGGGATTACAGGCATGAGCCACTGTGCCTGGCCTATTATTACTTTTTGTAAGCAATTCTCAGTAATTGCAATTTAAAGAACATCATATATTACATAAATTGAGGCAAACCTGTTTAGTAGGGTTAAGCTTGCCAGGACAAATGTTATCTTTGAGGCGGAGTGCGGTGGCTCATGCCTGTAATCCCAGCACTTTGGGAGGCTGAGGTGAGAGGATTGCTTGAGCCCAGGAGTTTGAGACCAGCCTAGCAATATAGCAAGACCCTGACTCTAAAAAAATAAAAAAAATTGCCAGGCATGGTGGCTCATGCCTGCAGTCCCAGCTGCTTGGGAGGCTGCAGTGAGCCTTGATTGGGCCACTGTACTCCCGCCTGGATAATAGCAAAACCTTATCTGTAAAAAAAGAAAAAAGAAACATGTTACCTTTGCTTTTTCCATCTGCCTGTTGTTAAAAGCTAACATCTTAGTCTGGATCATCAGCGTTTATTGAGCATGCATGTGCCAGGCTCTTTACTTGTATTAACTAATGTAATATTTTCAATAATCATAGGAGGCAGGGGCAGCGTTATCCTCTCCATTTTATAAGGAGGAAAAGCAAGCAATGTACCCAAGTTCCCACAGCCAAAAGAGGCCAATTCAGTTCTGTCTGACCTCAGAGCTGTGCCCTGAAACCCCCTGCCCTGCTGAAGAATGGAGAAGACTCCCCAGCCAGCACCTCCACCCAGGAGCCACGGGAACGGTGGGACCTGGAGCAAGGTTTTCAAGTCTCTGCCTCAGTTTCCTCACCTATAAGTTAGGGGAATGATAATAACTTCTCTTAAGAGCTGCTGTGGAAATTCACTGAGATCTTGCATGAAAAAGGACCAAACCAATTGATAGGCTTTAGCTCTGTGTCCCCACCCAAATCTCATGATCCTGAGTTATTATCGTCAGTGTAGGAGGAGGGACCTCGTGGAGAGTGATTGGATCACGGGGGCAGTTTTCAGTGTTTTAGCACCATCCCCCTAGTGCTGCGTGTTTAAAAGTGTGTAGCACCTCACCTTCCTCTCCTGCTGGCCATGTGAAGACATGTCAGCTTCCCTTTCACCTTTTGCCATGACTGTAAGTTTCCTGAGGTCTCCCCAGAAGGAGAAGCCTGTGTAGCCCACAGAATCATGAGCTGATTAAACCTTTTTTCTTTGCAAATCACCCAGTCTCAGGTATGTCTTTATTTTATTTTATTTTTATTTTTTTATAGAGATGGTGTGTCACCATGTTGGCCAGGATGGTTTTGAACTCCTGACCTCAGGTGATCCACCCATCTCAGCCTCCCAAAGTGCTGGGATTACATGTGTGAGTCATATGTCTTTATAGCAATGTGAGAATGAACTAATACATTGATGCTCAAGATATAGGAGTGATTATTATTTTGTGGTTGTTATTATTCTTTCCTAGACTCTTAAAGAAGGGGATTGTACTATGTGGGAGGATTCAGCGAAAGAGCACAGAGATGCCCAGAGGGACGGAGGACCTGGTCTTTGAGCCTCCACCACACCCTGAGGCTATGGGATCTGGCTCGACCTAGAAATCTGAGCTGCTTCTCCTTCCTCCCTCTGCCCCTCCTGCTGGCCTCATTCTGCATCAACTGCACACAATCGCAGCTCGGGCCAGCAGCTCCCATATTTCCCAAACCCCTGCTACTGGGACTGTGACTCTTACTCCTTGGGCTCAGGTGAGAAAGGCCATTTTGCCTAGCTGAGGAGGTTGAAGTTCCAAGGCTTGGAGTGGCCAGCTGCCCACCAGAGATCCATTCTCCCTGCCTTTCTTTCTTTTTTTTTTTGCGGGGGGGGACGGGGTTTCACCATGTTGGCCAGGCTGGTCTCGAACTCATGACCTCGGGTGATCCGCCCGCCTCAGCCTCCCAAAATGCTGGGATTACAGGCGTGAGCCACCGCGCCCGACCCGCTCTGCCTTTCTTAAGACAAAAACCTTGATGTTGATTGGGGCAGCAACATATCCAAGGCAACGCCTGCAATGCCCTGCCTCCTTTGCAGCTATGGTGGCCATGTGGCTTTTGAGCTGGCCAATCTAAACAGGAGTTGTTTGATGGCCCTTAGGTAAAGTTCCCTTAAAAGGGGCACAGTCCATAAACTGGCAAGGGGGATTTTTTTGTTGTCGCTGTTGCTCTTTGTCCCCTTCTTTCTGCCTCTTGCCTGGATCATGGATAAGGCAGCTGTAACGTCAGCAGCCATCTTGGGCCATGAGGTGATGGAGAGGATGGAAGCCCCAGGCTAAGGCTAATGGGACAGAAAAATAGAAAGAGGCCCTGATGACACTGCAGGGCCTCCATTCCAGCTCTGAACAATCTGCTTCTGGAGATTTTTTATGTGTGAGAAAAATAATCTATCCATATAAGCTACTCTCTGCATATCCCAGAGAGATAAATCTACTCTAATAGTTTATGTTGTTTCCAATATTTCTTACTAGCCACTGAAAATAATTTCTTTCTTTTTTTTTTTTGAGATGGAGTTTTGCTCTTGTCACCCAGGCTAGAGTACAACGGCATGATCTCGGCTCACTGCAACCTCCGCCTCCTGGGTTCAAGCAATTCTCCTGCCTCAGACTCCCCAGTAGCTGAGATTACAGGCACTCTTTTATCTTATATATTAATCTCCTGGGTTCTTTATTATTTGTGCTTCTTATTTATACTTCTCAGGTTTTTTTTTCTTGGTCACACCACGCCCAGCTAATTTTTGTTTTTTTAGTAGAGATGGGGTTTAACCATATTGGCCAGCTGGTCTGAAACTCCTGACCTCAGATAGTCCGTCTGCTTCGGCCTCCCAAAGTGCTGGGATTACAGGTGTGAGCACAGTGCCCACCCCAGGGTCTTTTATCTTATATATTAATCTCCTTAGCTTTTTATTATTTGTGTTCCTTATTTATACTTCCATTTCTCTTTTTTGTTCTTGATCACACCTGCAAAAAGTCTATTTCATTGATGTTTTCAAAGAATCAGCTTTAGGTTTTATTGACTATGTTTTGTTTTATATTTCATCTATTTCCGCTTTTACCTTTCTTCATTCCTTAGCTTTTTTCTTGGGTTCATTTTGTGGACTTTTTCTAGTTTCTTGAGTAGAAAGCTTGCTTTGTTCATTTTCAGGTCTTTTTCTTTTAGCACTCTCAATGCTTATAAGCTATCACTTTTCTCTCTTTTTTTTAAAAAAGATGGGGTTTCTCCATGATGGCCAGGCTGGTCTTGAACTCCTGACCTCAGGGGATCCACCCACCTCGGCCTCCCAAAGTGGTAGGATTACAGGCATGAGCCACTGCGCCCGGCCTCATTTTTCTCTTTAAGGATGGCTGTGGCCATATCCCATAGGTTTGATGTATATGATTCTTTTACTATCATTTGATTCTGGTTGATATCTTGCATTTTAATTGCTTCTGTAGTCCAAGTGTTACTTTTTGCTTGTAAAATTTAAGATTTTTTATGAGATGTGGTCTCTCTCTGTTGCTTGAGCTGGAGTGCAGGAGTGTGATCACGGCTCACTGCAGCCTCGATCTCCCGGCTCCTGAGCTCAACGGATCTAGAGGCACACACCACCACATCTGGCTAATCCCAGTGTTATTTAAATTTAAGGAATTTTTTTTTTTTTCAAGTCTGTAGAAATTTTGGGGGAGACGAGTATAGCTATTGAATTGGTATCTATATTTAGTTTTATTTATTTATTTGTTTTTAAAAATAGAGATGGGGTTTTGCCATGTTGCCCAGGCTGATCTCAAACTTTTGGACTCAAGCGATTCTCTCACCTTAGCCTCTTAAAGTGCTGGGATTACAGGCGTGGGCCGCTGTGCTGGGCCTGTATTTGTTGCATTGCTATTTGAAATATTAATAATAAATTGACCTGCCGTGTAAACTTGCATTTGAGGAAAGGGCTCTGTAGCTTTTAAAAAAGGTTTGGAAAAGTCTGGTCTACCTCAAGTCCACACCTTTTTACTGATGGGCAAACGGGCTCTAGTGAATCCACGGCAAATCCAGGATTATGATCCAGATTTTTTTTTTTTTTTTTTTTTGAGACGGGGTTTCACTCTTGTGTCCAGGCTGAAGTGCAATGGTGCAATCTCAGCTCACTGCAACCTTCGCCTCCTAGGTTCAAGCGATTCTCCTGCCTCAGCCTCCCGAGTAGCTGGGATTACAGGCACCTGCCACCACACCCGGCTAGCTTTTGTATTTTTAGTAGAGACAGGGTTTCAGGATGTTGATCAGGCTGGTCTTGAACTCCTGTTCTTAGGCAATCCACCTGGCTCAGCCTCCCACAGTGTTGGGATTACAGGCAGGAGCCACCGTGCCCGCCCTATGATCCGGATTTTATAACCCTCATTCTGGAGGTCTTTGACCACCCATCACGCCAACTCAACACAGTCATCCCCAAAAGGCCCTTTCTCTTCCTTGCCCTAGCTTGTCTTTCTGTTCTAAGCCTGGTCTCTGCCATCACCACTCCAGGCCAATGCCAACAGCCTCTCTCCAGTGGGGCATTGTGGCTCCCACTAATGAGAAGAGTTAGAAAACATACTCATTCTGGCCCCCACTTCCCACTGCTGCACTCCTCGCCTCGATCCTTCCCCGCTTGCATTCATCCATCCACAGGGTCTTTTCTGTGGCTAGAGAAGGATGCAGATATTTTCAGGGTTGTGAAGGTAATGTTTGAGGGACATGCGGGGAATCCCAGGACAATGGAAGACACAAAGGTGTGTCTTTGATTAAATGGGTGAGGACTACCAGAAGGTGATGGAAGTCTTCTTGAGAAATACGGTCATTTCCCGAGCACAGGCAGCCCTGTTTCGGGGCCCAGGTGACAAAGTGAGGTGCAATGTAGTCCCACAGAGGGCCGTGTCCCACAGAACGCTGGTGCCCCAAGAGGGGAAGTCCTTGGCCAGCTGGGAGCAGAACTCTCCTATATAACCTGGAGCACCGTGGGAGGGGCCTAACCTGGGGTACTGTGGGAGGGGGCCCAAGGCCCTGCCATCCAGCAGTAGGGTGTGGAGCACGGTGATCTGGGCTCATCCTTCTGCACCTGCACACCCAGGCAGACAAGTCTTGGGCAGGAAAGGAAGCAAGTGTGGCAACCAGGAAATGGCGGGGGGCTAGCAGTGGTGGAAGGAGAGGCTGACACACGTGTGCATTAACCAGGACGTTTATGGACTTGGTGGCTCCCCAAAAGCTCAGCGAGGGAGTGGGGCCCCGTGGCTCTAGCTTTAGGGTGGAAGCAGGAGAACAGCAGGACCACAACCCGGCATCGTCACTGGCGGGGAGGGGTCCCCACTCAGGGTCAAGGATGAGAGGATGACGTGAAGAGCTCTTCTCTCTGGACGTCTCCAGGGTCATGCTGCTACCCCAGGGCTGTGGGGGCAGATGGGAAGAGGGGGCAAAGGAGGCCATCAGGGAGGTGGAGGACCAGGTCCCCAGTGCCCCCACCCCTTCTGCTCCCCTGCCCACGCCGGGCCACCCAGTGGCCGGTTCCGCCCCACGCTCAGCCTGTGCCAGGTTCAGGTTCAGGAAGGTAGCGTTGGTCCTTGTGCGAGGGAGGGAGGTTGACTGTGAGAAGAGAGAACGGGTGAAAAGGAATCCCAGGCTTTGTCGGGGTGGCCTGCTGCCACTGAACAGCATTCTCCCCTAACACTGACCCAGAAAACCAGGGTTTCATCAGTGAATGAATGAAAGTGGGTGTCTGGCAGTGGTTGAGTCCTTGATCCTGGAAGTTTCCAGTGATAGAGGAGGCACCATCCCGGACTCAGGGACTTGGCTTCTGAGAGTGCTCAGTCTGATGCCAAACTTGGGGAATGATCTCATCCCCAGTGTCTGAGAGTTAATGGGGGAAAGCTGGCTCTGCTATAGAAACATGGACTCACACATCCCTGGGGATGCTCAGTCTGATGGAGGAGACATGGTCCCTGACTCTGGGAGTTCCTAGTCTGAGGGAGGAGACACGGCCCCTGAGTCTGGGAGCTCCCGGTCTGATGGAGGAGACATGGTCCCTGACTCTGGGAGCTCCCAGTCTGATGGAGGAGACATGGTCCCTGACTCTGAGAGCTCCCAGTCTGATGGAGGAGACATGGTCCCTGACTCTGAGAGTTCCCAGTCTGAGGGAGGAGACACGGCCCCTGAGTCTGGGAGCTCCCGGTCTGATGGAGGAGACATGGTCCCTGACTCTGAGAGTTCCCAGTCTGATGGAGGAGACATGGTCCCTGACTCTGAGAGTTCCCAGTCTGATGGAGGAGACATGGTCCCTGACTCTGGGAGCTCCCCAGTCAGATGGAGGAGACATGGACCCTGACTCAGAGCTCCCAGTCTGATGGAGGAGACATGGAGTCTGACTCTGGGAGCTCCCAGTCTGATGGAGGAGACATGGATCCTGACTCTGGGAACTCCCAGTCTGATGGAGGAGACATGGACCCTGACTCAGAGCTCCCAGTCTGATGGAGGAGACATGGTCCCTGATTCTAGGAGCTCCCAGTCTGAGGGAGGAGACATGGTCTGTGCTTCTGGGAGCTCCCAGTCTCATGGGGGAGACAGGGACCATGACTCCAGGAGCTCCCAGTCTGATGGGGGAGACATGGACCCTGACTCTGGGAGCTCCCAGTCTGATGGAGGAGACATGGACCCTCACTCCTGGAGCTCCCCGTCTGATGGGGAGACATGGTCCCCAACATCTGGGAACTCCCAATCTGATGGAGGAGACACAACTTCCACACCTAGAAGCCTCCATTCTAATGGAGCAGACCATCCTTATTTCAGTTTGAAAGAGAAACTCCACCATCTGATGGTAGGAAGTTTGCCCTCACGATGATACAAAGGAGGAGACATGATCCCTTTTGCATAGGATCTCCCAGTCTGAATAGGGAGGTCTGATTCATCCTCACTCTATGCCTGCAGTCTGATAGGAGAAGTAAACTTCCTTCATTAGCCCATTTCCCCAATATGGCGAAAGAGGTAATATCTCCTATGTTTTAGGGTCCACCTGACTGCAGGAAAAAGGAGGCTCCACCATAAGACTATGCCTTCTCTTTTAAAACCTTCCATCTGCTGTACCTCTTATTCAAGAGAGAAGGCACGGGGGTCCCCTTTGGCAACCCCCAGTCTGATGGAGGAGGCCTGTCTACCCACAGTGTAGGTCATTACTTTGATAGAAGAGGCAGAGCCCTATTTGGGGACCCCCAAGTCAGATGAAGGAGACAAGGCTTCCTTCAGTCTGATGGGGGAGGCATATCCATCTTTGGTCTATGTCTCCCAGCCTGATGGAGGAAGCAAAGACTCCATTTGGAACCCCCCACCCGCCATCTAAAAAGGGGCATGCCTTGCCCCTTCCTGCATACTCACGGGTCACCTGCAGCTCCACGTCCAGTGTCTCCGTCTTGCCCTGCAGCGTGACAGTCTTGAGTGTGTAGCGGCCAGTGTCTGTGAGGTTCACCTTCTGCACCAACAGCGAGCAGTTGGGGAAGCCCACCTCCCGGCCTGTGTGTGCCGGGCCTGCAATCCAGGTCCCTGACGGCAGCTGGCTGAGCAGCCGGTTGGGCTCAGAGGCAGGCCCGCGGTACCAGGCGTAGACCAGCAGGTCCTTGGGGTAGCCCTGCACGGTCAGCGTCACGTCCTGGCCCTCCATCGGCTTGGTGGGCACGGGCACGATCATCATGGCAACTGCTGCAGCTGGGGAGAGAGCAAGGAGGTGGGTCAGCTTGGCCTGCGTCTGGCATGATGTCCCCCTCCCATCCCTGGCTGGCTTCCCCCCAGCTGGCTGGCACTCCCCATGTGGGGTGCTGGGAAGGAGACTGAGGAAGGAGGTGACTTGTGTGGTGGTGCGGGTGGATTCTGGGTCCGAATAGTGTCTGCTAAGGGTCTGTGTCTCCCCTATCAGACTACAAATTCCCAGCCTTTTGAGAGGTGTCTTCCCATCAAACTGGAAGACCCTGGAGGGTTGGGTCATGTCTCCTCCATCAGATTGGAAATTCCCAAAATATAGGGGCCATGTCTCCCCTATCAGAGTAGAAATTCCAGAAAATGGGGACCATGTCTTCCCCATGAGATGGTTGGGACTTGTGTCTGTCTCACTGAGAGATCCCATAATATGTAAGCTATAGCTCCCCCATCAGATTGAAAGATTCTAGAAGGTGGAAGCCCATGTCTCCTCCATCAGATTGGAAATTCCTATGAGGTGGAAGCCCTGTTTCCTCCATCAGATTGAGAAATTCTAAATTGTTGCTGAGTTTTTCCAATCAAGCTGGGGACCCTAGAAGTTAGAGGGAAATGCCTATTCCATCAGACTGGAAATTCCTAGAAAGTGGGGGGGGGCCTGTACTCCTCCATCAGATTAGGAGTACCCAAAAGGTGGGTACCCCATCAGAGTAGGAATGCTCAAAAAACAGGGCCATGTCTCCTGGAGACCAAGTCTCCCCATCAGAAGGAAAATTCTCCCCAAGTGCAGATTTGTCTCCTCCATCTGACTAGGAGCTCACTGAGGGTGGGTTGTCATCTCTCACCATTACTGATTGGAAGCTCATGGAAGATGAGGCATTGCCTCTTCTCTTTAACCAGTAATTCCTTGAATAAGGGAGCCATGTTTCCCTGTCCCAGGATCAGCTATCTGAGGACAGAGGCCATGTCTCCTCCATCAGATTAGTCTCCCAAGGTGGAGGGAGGGTGGTGTCTCCTTTTCTTCTGTGTCTCTCCCAGCACCTACCACAGAGTTGCTGACAGTACTAGAAGCCCTGGGGGGCACTGTATCCACTCCTTGCACATACCTGCATACCTTGGACACCCCCCATGTTGGCCTGCACAGGCAGGGCTTGGGGTAGCGCCTGAGGTCATCTGGTCCATCCCCCTGTCTCCTGTCAAGACCAGCTGCCAAAGCCCCAGGTGAGTGGGGTGGGAGGCACACTTACCTCTGGGAATGCCATTTCTGCTTTGGGTGAAAATCCACCCCTTGGATGAGACCCAGCCTGTTAGTGGGAGGGAGGGAAGGACCATTCCCCACTGTCCCCCGGGGATGATGGCCACTTGGGAAGGAACTGAGGTGGAATTAATGAGGCCTTAATGTTCAAAGCCGCCATCCCCTGAAGATGAGAAAATGTTGCCTGAGGATCCCAGTGGCTCTGAAAGGCCAGCTGCCTGCACTGCCCCAGCCCTCAGGTCATTTTAGGACAGAAGCCAGATGACAATGCCTCCCCAGCTGTTTCTCCATTTGCCAGCAACTGGCTGCGATTCTCCAATTGTGTGTGTGTGTGCCCATCATCTGGATCAGATAACTGAGTAGTCTAGTTGGCTGCACAGAATTTCAGCTGTCTGTGTGTCATGGGGGAGGGTCAAGGCCCTAAGCAGCTGGTGACTGAATTTAGAACAGTGGCACCCACCTGAAGTGACATCTGAGTGGTTTTCCACTCTGTCAACCCACAGTGCTTTGCCATTTGTTCTCCAGGTCAACAGGACATGGGCTGTATGGTCTCCCTTTAGACCCAGATGCAAAGGGATCTACCTGCTATGCCAATCCATCACAGCTCATGAATCAACTGTGAATCTATCATGTTCCAATTCTCTGTTGGGCAAATGGTGGCCTAACCTTCACAGCCTGATGAGGCCTCTGTGGGGATTGCAGGGTGGCCAGGCTGGGGCTGACTCACCAGAGAGCTTGACCACCACTGAGGCAGACCCGGAGAGCAGGGTCTTGGTGTTCTTCACAATACACGTGTACGTCCCCTCCTGGGCGGCGGTCATGCTGCTGATGTTGAGATGGTCTTGGCCGTTCCTTAGGGCCTGCCCGTTGAAGGCCCACACATACTCGGGCTCCGGGCAGGACCTGGACACGCACCACAGGGTAAGGGACGCGTTGAAGTCAACTTTGATGGTGCAGCCTGTGCGGGTGTTGGAATCCTGGAGGATGGCCACACGTTCTGGGCCAACTGTGGGGGTAGGAGGGAGAGACACGGGGCAGTAGAAGGAAGGGGGAGTGGAGGTGGCTTTCTCTCCACCAGGCTAGGTCCCTCGGAATATCATGACCTAGAGGAGGGAAAAAAAGCTCTGGCCTTAACTCTAACTTGTCCTGGGATCTCCAGAATCACTCCCTCTCAGAGGATCTCAGCTTTCTCTTCTGTAAAAAGAATGTGTTGGGACAAATAACATTTCAAGATATTTCTGAAATCTATGGCTCCGTTAATAAATTTTAAAAAGCCTAAATGATTTTCTTTTTCTGACAAAGCCATTCTAAGAGTGTAGAATTTTAGGGCTTCAAGAATTGGTGCTTCTAGGTTCTAAGGTGCTAAGATTCTAGAAATCTATGTTTCTAAGATTCTAGACTCTAAGATTTCATAACTAGATTCTAAGAATCTCTGCATCTAGAGGTTCTAGGATTCTCAGAGTCTGGAATTCAGTGCTTCTGAAGTCCAGAATTCTCTGGTTGTAGGAGTCTACGATTCTAGGCTCTAAGTTTTTCTACATCATGGGTCCTCATGTACCACGGTGATTTATTTTCCCAGGATTCCACACTGCACGCTGCTGCCCCTGGGAATGGCTGCATGCTTTGGTTATATGTTTACATTTCATGTTCCCTCCCATTACACTATTCCCTCCCCTGCTCCTTTTTCAAACCAAATGGTCCTGTTTTGTTTCTCTGCAGGTCTTGCTCCTAACTGAAGGATTATTCAATAGCAAAGGCAGTCTGTAGAAGTCCTTTAGGATATGGGGCAAGTGTACTATTATTTTGAGACAGCATCTCGCCCTGTTGCCCACGCTGGAGTGCAGTGGTGCAATCATAGCTCACCGCGCCTGTAGCCTTGACCTCCCAGGCTCAAGGAATCCTCCCATCTCAGCCTTCTGAGTGGCTGTGACTGCAGGCATGTGCCACCATTCCTGGCTAATTTTTATATTTTTGGTAGAGATTGGGTCTTGCTATGTTGCCCAAGGTGGTCTCAAACTTCTGGGTTCAAGTGATCCTTCTGCCTTGGCCGCCTAGAGTGCTGAGATTTACAGGCGTGAGCCACTGCACCTGGCCAGGGCCAGTGCACTTTAAGAGGGATCCCTGGTCCCCAACCCCAGCTCGCCTGCTGACTCGCTGTGTGCACTTGGGCCCCCTCTCCTGGCCTCGGTTTCCCCATGCATGAGGTTTGGAAACTGGGTATCTCTGGTGGGGCCAGGAGGACTCACAGTACACGGTCAGGTTGATGGGCTTGCTGCGGCTGACACTGACCGGGTTCCACACCTCACACTGATAGGCGCCGGCCTCCTCCCGGCGGATGCCATGCCTGCTTATCGTCCTCCCATCGGGGGACAGTCCCAGGCGGAGCGCGACAGGCAGGGCCCCACCGTTGAAGAACCAGCGGACCTCGGCGGTGGGGCTAGGGCTGCTGCACGTCAAACGCAGGGTGTCTCGACGCTCCACCAGTGCTGTGCTGTTGGCCAAGACTGTGGGCTGGGCCAAGATCTCTGTGGGGGCGAGAGACGGAGGGGGAGGGGGCCAGGCACCGCCTGCTCCAAGGGCCTTCCCTTCCCCAGACAAGGGGCATGGCCGGCTTGTGGCCGTGCCCCTATACCCTCAGCCGGAGGGACAAAGAATGGTTTAGGAGGCAGGTCTAATCCTGGTGGCCTTCCTGAAGGAGGTGAGCATTTTTATATTATTTTAGAACCCTTTTCCCTGATGGTTTAAACATTTTTTGGATTTTTTTTTTTTTTTTAGAAGGATTGAGAAGGAGGTGGGAAGGCCTGGCTGGGCAGAGGGGTGCTTTGTGGGGTGTCTCACCATAGACCTGCACGTGTCCGTAGCCCACCTCGGTCTGAAACTGCCTGTTGAAGGTCTGCAGGATGTAGGTGCCTGAGTGCCCGGGCAGGACGCCCTGGATGTCCAGGCTGCCGTCGGGTCGCACAGCCTCCCGCCCCGTGTAGACGGGGCCAGGTGTCTCATCGCCTGTGCTCACGATGTAGCTGGCCAGCAGGTACGACACGCTGAGTGTGGGCCCCGCATACCAGTTGTAGGCGAGCAGTTCCCCCGAAAGCCCGTGGACGACCAGCGTGACGTTGTCCCCTTCGGTCGGCTGGGCAGGCTCCAGGGTGATAGAGATCTCGGCCCGCACATTCAGGAATGTGGCTGAGGAAGAGGAGTCAGAGGGGTTGGATGAGGCAGGTTTGATCAGAAGAAGAGACTCAGGCTCAGGGCACATCCCCAGCTCAACGTCCTCTGTGTAAATGAGGACAGGCACAGCCAGGATTTGAACCTGTGACTCTCTGACTCTCCACATCTTAGCCACCTAATCTTTCTGGGAGTTTATCTGCGTGGCTTCGAGTACACTGCCTTTCTCTGTGTCTCTGTTCTTTCAACTCTTACGTGGGGATGACAGGTCTACCTGCCTCGTAAGGTTGTAAGGATTCTGTACGCAACGCATTTAGAATGCCTGGCACACAGTAAGTGCCCAATACACGTTAGTTAGGGCTCAGTCCCAGGGAGGGGTGTGAGGTGAGGACTGGGTTTGATGAACTGTGTAAGGATCTAGCATCTCGTCTTGCATACAGCAAGTGCAAAGCGAGTGCTCAGTCCACAGAACCGCGGCTTTAAGCCGGACCCGAGGGGTTTTCCCATCGTGACAGTCACAAACCAAATCTCAGGAGATCTGGCTGCGTATCCAGCCCAGATAATTGCATGGCCCCATGTAGGACATCAGGGCCTGGCCCTGGGTCTTGATTCCCAGTCTGGGGCTCTTCCTCGGCCTCTCCAAGCTCGCCTTTGGCAGAAAGCAGGGGTAAGACGAAAACACTCCACGCCTTTCCTTCTCAACCAAGGAGATCAGCCCCAAGCCCGACAAGCTGATCAGGCTGCTTGGGTTTGAATGGCGTGCGGTTCCCTGGAACCGGTGGTTGTGGCAATGCTCACATGCCTGGCCAGCTTTCTGGTACTTTCCAGGCTGTTAGAGCGTGGCTAGGAGCGAGGGACTCTGGGTCTAGCCCTCAGTCCTGCCACTTTCTGGCTGTGTGATAGCGGCCAGTGATTTCACCTTTCTGAGCCTCATTTTCTCCCTAGGAAGTGGGGTTCATGTGTGGGCCTCCCTCATAGGTGGCTTGGTTTTTTTTTTTTTTTTGAGACAGATTCTTTCTCTGTCGCCCAGGCTAGAGTGCAGTGGTGCAATCTTGGCTCACTGCAACCTCCACCTCCCGGGTTCAAGAAATTCTCCTGCCTCAGCCTCCCAAGCAGCTGGGATACAAGGCATGTGCCACCACACCAGGCTAATTTTTGTATTTTTAGTAGAGATGGGGTTCCACCATGTTGGCGAGGCTGGTCTCGAACTTCTGACTTCAGGTGATCCAACTGCCTCAGCCTCCCGAACTGCTGGGACTACTGGCGTGAGCCACTATGCCCGGCCCCTCACAGGTGGTTTTAAACATATGAGAAGCTCTCAGAACAGCTCTAGGCACACAGCAGATGCGGGAACCAGTGCTGCTGATAATGACCTTCACATGACCCTGTCAGTGAGGCCCATTTCATAGATAGGTACATGGAGGCTGAGAAGGGAAAAGCAACTGCCCCAAGCTACATCTTCTGGTAGAAATAGTTGCTGGGAAGAGTTCAGCCTTGTCAAGGCTTCCATAGCTGATAAAACACAGAAACCTGCAGGAATGAAGGAGCAACAGCAGCTCCCTTGTCCTGGCTCGTGCCCTGGGCTTAGAAATCTCCAAAGCCCACCCTAAAAACCTCTTTGGGTGGCTATCCCCAGCCTGCCCCATGCAGGTGTCTCTTGGAGGGGTGAATGTGCTGGTGTGAAGCAGGGCTGCCCTCCCTCCCTAGCATGCTGGGGCTCACACCTTCCCTCTCTTAGACTGGGGATCCCCTCCCCTCCCTGGGGTCCTTGTAGGGGCTGAAGTGCTGGGGGTGCCATTCTCGCTTACCACTGAGGAGTAGCCAGCTGTACCCAGTCAGCGCCATCTGTCACCCCAAAACGAGTCCTGGAGATGGTGGCGTTGAAGTCCCAGTGCTCGGACTCCCTTCCTGGTTGGGGCTCGGCTCCGTCTGCCACTGGACCTGGGAGGGTTTGGTGATTTGGAGCCAGGGGAGATCACCTGAATTTGGAGGGATCGAGTCACCAAGGATCTGGGGCCCGGTTTGGGTACCAGGGTGGGTGTGGCGGGTACCGGGCAGAGGCCGTGACCTGGCCAGGCCTCCTGGGGCAGCCGCCTAACCCTCTTTGTACTGAAGGCCCGGATTTGGTCCTGGGAGAAGAACCAGGTTGCTGAGGAGAAGGGAGGAGAAGCGGGGGAAGATTTTCGGGTAGTTCTTACCGATCACCCAGGCCCACGGCCTCCTCAGAGAGCTTGGGAGTCTCCAAGGAATAAAATCAGTAAAAAGTGACTGCACCTTTCCCAGCCCCACCCCGTGCAGGGGACCTACAGGTGTTATCTCCGTGGATGGCAAAGCAACCCTGGAAAGTGGGCATCTTTAGGACTCCCCTTCGCAGATGGAGAAACCAACACCCCAGGTGGGGACTCCCACTTGTCCAGGTTCCTGCAGAGAGAGGGGATGTGAGCCCCGCTGTGTGCAAACGCAGATAGAAGGGCAGGAGGCTGTATAGCCACATGCTTTCTTCAGGGCTCTGCTTCTTGTTGGCTTCCTGCAAAGTGGTCGGAAATTCACATTCTCTTTCTCCCTCTCCGGAGGCCTTGTTTTCTCCTGTCTGTCAAATGGGTGTATTCGGAGGTTTTGGGGCGAAAGAGAGCTGAGTTTTGACACTGGCTCTGCACTTACCCAAAGTGGGGCTGCGGAGACCCCCTTGTTGAGTCCTTATTTATTATTCTGAAAAATAGAGATGGTGGCTGGGCGTGGTGGCTCACACCTGTCATCTCAGCACTTTGGGAGGCCCAGGCGGGCAGATCATTTGAGGTCAGGAGTTCAAGACCAGCCTGGCCAACATGGCAAAACCCTGTCTCCACTAAATATAAAATTTAAAAAGTTAGTCAGGCATGGTGGTGGGCGCCTTTAGTCCCAGCACTTTGGGAGGCCAAGACGGGCAGATCACCTGAGGTGATGAGTTTGCAACCAGCCTGACCAACATAGAGAAACCCCGTCTGTATTAAACATAACACAAATTTGCCGGTCATGGTGGCCCATGCCTGTAATCCCAGCTACTAGGGAGGCTGAGGCAGGAGAATCGCTTGAATTCAGGAGGCAGAGGTTGCAGTGAGCCGAGATCATGCCACTGCAACCCAGCCTGGGAGACAGAGCGAGACTCTTGTCTCAAAAAGAAACAAACAAAAAAATAGAGATGACATGGACCCTACTTCAGGGCTGATGAGAGTTAGAGAGATGCCACAAGTCAGGAATTGAAGCCAGGGCCTGGCGGACGTGATCCTGAACATGAGGTCTGATTGGTGTGGCTGCTATCGAAAGTGTAGGCTCCGGGCCGGGCACGGTGGCTCCTGCCTGCAATCCCAGCACTTTGGGAGGCCGAGGCGGGTGGTTCATTTGAGGTCAGGAGTTCGAGACCAGCCTGGCTAACATGGTGAGACCCTGCTTCTACTAAAAATACAAAAAATTACCCGTGTGTGGTGGCGAGTGCCTGTAGCACCTGCAATCCCAGCTACTCGGGAGGCTGAGGCAGGAGACTTGCTTGAACCCAGGAGACGGAGGTTGCAGTGAGCCAAGTTCGCACCATTGCACTCCAGCTTGGGCAAGAAGAATGAGACTCTGTCTCATAGGAGTGAGCATAGGCTCTGGACATAGTTCCACTGTTTTCTACCTCCCAGATCCTGGGCAATTTGTGGAATCTGCCAGGCCTGAGTTTCCTTATTTGTAAAATGGGAAAAACATGGTACTCATATTACAGGGCAGTTGTAAGGATTAAGTAGACACACGTGTGAAGTACAGCGCTTACCGCAATGACTGGTGCAGGGCAAATGCTCGGTAAATCACTCATTCGTTTATTGGACGAATATTGAATACGCTCCTATTGTTTGCCAGGCGCTGTTCTAGGCGCTGAGGATGCATTAGTGCACAAGACAGATGAAACCCCTGCCCTCGGGAGGCCAACATTTGCGAAGTAAACAAAGTAAAGGTAAATATCGTACACGTCAGACTGAAAAATAAAGTCAGAAAGGGGATATGCCATTTTATTTTTTGTAGAGATGGGGTCTCGCTATGTTGTCCTGGCTGGTCTCAAACTCTTGGCCTCAGGTGATCTTCCCACCTTGGCCTCCCAAAGTGCTGGGATTACAGGCGTGAGCCACTGCCCCTGGCTTGGTTTGCCACTTTAAATTGGGGTGGAGGGAGGGTACCAGGGAAGGTGTCTCTGAGATGCTGCTGGGCGGGAACCGAGGGGGCTGCGGGGCCAGAGCTGCTGGTAGCTGTGTTCTTACCACGCACATCCTGATGGCTTCTGGGTCGTGGTTCCTCTGAGGCCTCAGCAGCCTGCTTCCGGGCAGGGGCTACACCTGTGCTCACCTGTCCTGATTTGCTCCTCCAGCACCGTGTCCTGGGCTGACCTCGCTGGACAGAGCTCTGACAAGTGGGGTGGTGGGGGGAGGCCCAGAGGAGGCGAGGGTGAGGCCAGGTGAGAGGCTTGGAGGATGTCCTGGCTCCTCCTGCTCCCGCTCCCCGCCTGCGACCTCACCTCACCCTTCTACTTCCTGGCCCAGAGCCCTGGGACCTTGTCCCAGTATCAGTCAGGACGCCTCCCCCATGTCCCTGGGCACCTTTCACTCACCTTGTCCCAAACTGACCTTGGCGTCTTCCCCCAGAAGTGTTTCTTCCCCGGTCCCCTTATCAGTCATCACTGGGAAGAGAGACCCGGGGCTTCACCCGTGACACCTCCCCTACTTCCCGAGGACACCACCCACTCTGGCAACTGACTCTAAGTGTATCTTCTCTCCCTGCCTGCAGCCCCTACCCTGGTCTAGGTGACCACCCCACCACCCCACCTTGCCTGGGTCTCCCGTCTCCCCACCAACCTCCTCCCTAGTCTCTGGCCCTGGTTTCACCCCTTCCCATTTGCCCCTCCACATGGCAGACAGAGGCTCTTTCTAAAACAGAAAACTGCCCCTGCCCCTCCCTGCACAGAACCTGCTGTGGCTCCCCAGTGCCCTTGGGAGGAAGCCCAGCTTCCTCTCTGTGGCCCAGGAAGCCCTGCCCAGCCTGACCCCTGCCCACCTGACCAGCTATATCGAATACCCCTTGCTTCCGGGAACCCTCTGCTTCAGTTCTTCTGTCTCACTTGCAGTCTACCCAGAATATCCCTGCTTTCCTCTGCTCTATTCCTCTGCCTTCCCCAAACCCCCTCCTTCAGGAAGCCCTCCTGGACTCCAAGGCTGGGTCACGTACCCCCTGGATCCCCTGTCCTAGTCCTGACCGCCCTGGGTTCTTGCTGTCTGGGGCTGGGTCTTTTTCCCCATTGGCCTGGGAGCCTCGGCCAGGCAGGGCTGGGCTGTCACCACTGTGTCCCCAGCACTGCCCTGCACAGTGCCTGGCACGGAGCAGGGGCTCAGAGCATGTTTGTGGAACTGGACACCAGGTGTGGATGACACAGAGAGAGGAGTCTTCAGAGAGGCTCAGGTTCCTGGTGATCCGCTATCTGCCTGCAGAGTATGACCAGGCCAGGTTCTAGGGGCCCCGCAGCGTCACCCCCACCCTTCCCAGCCTGCTCCCATCTTCCACCTCCCTGGCCCCTCCTATGGTGCTCCCAGCTATGAGCCCAGATTCTTGGTTCAGTCAAGAGCTGCAGGCTCTTTAGCACCTGCTGTCACGAGGCCCAGGGCTGGGCAGAAAGCAGACGGGGTTCTCGTGGGCAGGGGCTTTTGCCTGTTTGTGCAGTGGGTGTGGGCAGTCATGACACTGACTTCCCTGGGACTCTTCTGAGGATCAAAATAGGCACATGGGGCCAGGCGTGGTTGCTCAAGCCTGTAATCCCAGTACTTTGGGAGCCCGAGGCGGGTGGATCATGAGGTCAGGAGTTCAAGACCAGCCTGGCCAAATGATGAAACCCTGTCTGTACTGAAAATACAAAAATTAGCTAGACGCAGTGGCGGGCACCTGTAATCCCAGCTACTCAGGAGGCTGAGGCAGGAGAATCGCTTGAACCCGGGAACTGGAGGTTGTAGTGAGCTGAGATCGCACCACTGTACTCCAGCCTGGGCAACAGAGCAAGACTCAGTCTCAAAACAAAAAACAAAAAACAGAAAAGCAAAAAAACAAAATAGGCACTGGGAGCGCTCAGTGCTGGGCCTGCGTCAGAGCACGCACTGGGTACACAGTGGCTGCTGTTCCTCCACCATTTGACAAACGTTTATGGAGCACCTACTATGTGCCAGGCACTGCGCTAAGTGCTGTGGGGTTACAGGCATAAATAAGATAGACATAGAGCTGACCTATTGATTGGGGAGACAGTGAATAGACAGATACAAACATGAGCAGTATTAGAACAGGTGGTGACAACGCTGTGGAGAAAAATAAAGTGGGGGAGGGATGGAGGTGGTCGGGCACTGGTCTATGCAGGGCAGCAAGGCAACACCGTCACAGCAACATTGGAGTAGAGGTTCAATAAGGGAGCCAGGCACAGTGGCTCACACCTGTAATCCCAGCACTTTGCGAGGCTGAGGTGGGAGGGTGGCTTGAGTCCAGGAGTTCGAGAACAGCCTAGGCAACGTGGCAAGTCGTCTCTACAAAAAATTTAAAAATTAGCCAGGAGTGGCATGCATGCTTGTGGTCCCAGCTACATGGCAGGCTGAGGTAGGAGGATTGCTTGAGCCCAGGAGTCTGAGGCTGCAGTGAGCTGTGATCGCACCACTGCACTCCAGCCTGGGCGGCAGAGCAAGATCTTGTCTCAAAGAAAAAAAAGGATACACACACAATAATGTAAAACAGATCATCATTTTTATATTGATTCCGCACTGAAATGACATTTTGCATATGACGTATTAAATACATTCATTTCACCTTTCTTTTTGAGACGGAGTCTCGCTCTGTCTCCCAGGCCGGAGTGCCATGGTGCGATCTCAGCTCACTGCAATCTCCGCCTCCCGGGTTCAAGCAATTCTCCTGCCTCAGTCTCCTGAGTAGCTGGGATTACCAGCACACCCAGCTAATTTTTGTATTTTTAGTAGAGATGGGGTTTCGCCATGTTAGTCAGGCTGGTCTTGAACCCGACTTCGTGATCCTTCCGCCTCGGCCTCCAAAGTGCTGGGATTACAGGCATGAGCTACCTTGCCTGGCCCATGATTCTTTTTGACAGCATCAGCTTTTCCTGTTATCTCATCCAGCTCCCCACTGTCCACTCGCAAGAAAACTCATTTTGCAGACAAGTGAACTGAAGCCTTGGGCCATTGGCTCATGAGGTTGGAGCAGAGTCTTACTCTCTCAGCACAGCCATCTGGGGACATGGTCTATGACCTTGTTTGGTCAGGGTCGCCCCTTGCCCGCCCAGACCTCTTATCTCACCAGTCACTTAGCTCCCTAGGGAGCGGGAGGAGGCTGGGACTCCTTTATCTCCTCTTCAAGACCCCGCCCACTATTGAGATCATTAATATGTATTAGATGAAACGGTGGACTTGGGCCTCCGTGGCAGAATCCTTGTCCCATACTCCCTGGGCAGGGATGGGGAGGCCTCGATACTGAGGTGTGGCTGGAGCTAATCTCTTGGGCGGAAGCAGGTTTCTGGACCCCTTTCAGCCTCCCCTTATCTTGGGTGGGGCATAGGGGGCTGTAATATTTGCTCAGGGATCTGACCTCAGGGTGTGGCTTCCTGTGCCGGCCTGGCAAGGCCTGGAGCTGACTCAGGCTGGTCCTGGGGAGGTTGTTCTTGGGGAGAAACAACCAAAGGTCCCCTTCATTCCTGACCCTAGAAAGAGCACGCAGGCGGCCGGGCGTGGTGGCTCGAGCCTGTAATCTCAGCACTTTGGGAGGCTGAGGTGGGTGGATCACGAGGTCAGGAGTTCAAGACCAGCCTGGCCAAGATGGCGAAACCCTGTCTCAACTAAAAATACAAAAAAAAAAAAAAAAAAAAAAAATTAGCTGAGTGTGGTGGCAGGTGCCTGTAATCCCAGCTACTTGAGGAGGCTGAGGCAGGAGGATCACCAGGTTGCCCAGGCTGGGACCTCAAGTGATCTCTCTGCCTAGCCTCCCACGGTGCTGGGATTACAGGCGTGAGCCACTGCATTAGGCTAATAGTTAAAAAAATTTAAAAACCATTTTTTATTTTGGGAAACGTTACATATCCATCAAAAGCAGAGAGAAGAATGGTGGTATCCCAGGCCGGGCGCGGTGGCTCACGCCTGTAATCCCTGAACTTTGGGAGGCTGAGGCGGGTGGATCACAAGGTCAGGAGATCGAGATCAGCCTGACCAACATGATGAAGCCCCATCTCTACTAAAAATACAAAAATTAGCTGGATGTGGTGGTGTCCGCCTGTACCTAGCTACTCAGGAGGCTGAGGCAGAAGAATCGCTTGAATCCAGGAGGCAGAGGTTTCAGCGAGCTGAGATCACGCGATTACACTCCAGCCTGGCGATAGAGCAAGACTCCGTTTCACAAAAAAAAAGAAAAGAAAAGAAAAAGAAGGCCGGGCATGGGGGCTCACACCTGTAATCCTAGCACTTTGGGAGGCTGAGGTGGGTGGATCACCTGAGGTCGGGAGTTCAAGACCAGCCTGGCCATCATGGTGAAACCCCATTTAAAAAAAAAAAAAAAAAAAAAGAGTGGTGTCTCCCTTGAAACCAGATACCCATCACTCAGCTCATGGCCAATCTGGTTTCCTCTCCTCACCCACGGCCCCTGTGTTATTTGAAAGCAAATCCCAGCCATCAGATCATTTCAGTCATAGCGATTTCCTCCTGTCTCTTTCAAAGATAGACTCATTTAAAAAAACATACTCACAATCCCATTGTTTCACCTAAACAGTGAAAACAAAAATGAACAGTTCTTTAATACCTTCAAGTGCTCCGTGTTCCAGTTTTCGGTTTTTTCAGCAAAGCCATGATTTCTTTAATAATATCATAATTCCTTTTGTGCAGCCCTCACTCGAATCTAATTTTAGAACACTTTTATCACTCTGGGAAAACTCCCTTCTGCCAGGATCCAAAAGCGGTTCAATATTTTCAAATTTCTGCCTGAGCAGTGAAGGGCTTTCTTCTGATGGAAACTTACCTGGAATCCCAGTGTGTTTAACATATAAACAACACCTCAACCCACACCTGTCCACACCTCCCCCAGGCACAGGATCCCTGTCCAGGACTGCAGACGGACCCGGGGGTGGGGGAGCTGGCGGAGGAGTGGTGAGGGGCTGTCTGGACCTCCAGCGGTCTACATACATCCATTGACCCTGCAATCCTAGGAAGCCACGCAAAGCCTTTTGCACACAGAGTCAAACTGGGAGGGTTTTCCCCGTGAATCATAATGACTCTCGGTCATGGCTCAGCCCACTTCCTTCCCTGCCACCTACTCATTTGTAAAACCAGGAGCCACAGCCCTGAGAATCTGGGGTGTACCAGGGCTTGTGGGGAGAGGATGAGGGAGAGGGGGAGAGGGAGGCAGTGAACTCTGGTGGGCAGAGCTTGGGTGGAGAGAGCCTGGGAGCCCGGTGTGCAGGTGGGGGTGGGGGGAGCTCTTAGTTCCAGTCAGGGACATTGGTCTCATCCTAATTAGGCCAGACGTAAACACAGTGCCTGAAATTCCACCATCAGCGAGACCTCCTTTGGGTGAAGCCTCACTCTCTTCTCTGTGGCCTTTGTAGAGGGCAGAGACCTCTGCTCGGACACACAGAGCCCACTTGAGTGGGTATGGGTCTCGTCTTGGTTCACCTTCCTTTCAGGCTGGAATGAGCAGAAGACAAAGTTCCGGCGTTAGAAAGACTTTGGTTTCGTTCTCAGCTTGTGCGCTGATACCCTGCGTGACCTCACCTTTTTCTGTTGTTTTGAGACAGGGTCTCGCTCTGTCGCCCAGGCTGGAGTGTGGTGGCACAATCACGGTTCACCGCAGCCTTGACCTCTGGGCTTAAGTAATCCTTCCACCTCAGTCTGCCAAGTAGCTGGGACCACAGGCAGGCACCGGCACGCCTGGCTAATTTTTAAATTTTTTTGGCCCGGTGTGGTGGTTCATGCCTGTAATCCCAGCACTTTGAGAGGCCGAGGTGGGTGGATCACTTGAGGTCAGGAGTTCCATGGAGACCAGCCTGGCCAACATGGTGAAACCCCATCTCTACTAAAAAAACAAAAATAATCAGGAAATCGCTTGAACCCAGGAGGCAGAGGTTTCAGTGAGCCAAGATTGTGCCACTGCACGTCAGCCTGGGTGACAGAGTGAGACTCCATCTCTAAATAAATTAATTAATAAAAGCAAATAAACACATTTGTTTTTGTGCAGACCGGGTCTTGCTGTGTTACCCAGGCTCATCTTGGACTCCTGAGCTCAAGCGGTCCTTCTGCCTCTGCCTCCCAAAGTTCTCGGATTAAAGGCATGTGCCTCTGTGCCCGGCCAGCTTCACTTACTTAACCTCAGTTTCCTTATCTGTAAAATGGGGATAATCATAGTACTAGGTTGGTGCAAAAGTAATTGTGGTTTTTGCCATTACTTTTAATGGCAGAACTTCCTTCACAGAACTGTTGTGAGGATATCAGTGAACAAATGTAAAGCCCTTAGCACAGTGCATGGCGTATATAGTAAGTGCTCAATAATGTTTATTATTATTATTATTATTATTTTGAGATGGAGTCTCGCTCTGTTGCCAGGCTGAGTGCAATGGCACAATCTCAGCCCACTGCAACCTCTGCTTCCCGGGTTCAAGCGATTCTCCTGCCTCAGCCTCCTGAATAGCTGGGATTACAGGCACTCACCACCATACCTGGCTAATTTTTGTATTTTTAGTGGAGTCAGGGTTTCACCATGTTGGCCAGGTTGGTCTCGAACTCCTGACCTCGTGATCTGCCCACCTCGGCCTCCCAAAGTGCTGGGATTAGAGGCCTGAGCCACCGTGCCTGGCCAATTATTATTATTACATTGAGTTCCAGGTCATCTCCCCTAATAGACCTCAAGCTCCTTGAGCGTAGGAGGTGGGCTGGTTTATCTTCCCCTCTCTTATGCCAGTCAAGTTCATGTAACGGAATTTGGTGAGAGTAGTTGCTCAATAAACATTTGTCAATGAATGAATGGGGACTGCTAGGCTGGGAAAGGGAAGGATGTGTATTATTAGCGTCCACACTCCTTGGGCCCCTGCCCTGTGCTGGTCAGTGCTGGAGCCCTCAGTAATGGAGACAGCACTCGTGCTTATTGGGCTCATAATCCAGAGGGAGACAGATCCGTCCCCAGACAGTGATGGCCCATAGTGGGCGGGTCTGGGGTGGGTGAGCTCACAGGAGGTCAAGGAGGGCTTCCTGGAGGTGGAGGTGTGTGCGCTGAGACTTGGAGGGTGAATGGGGTGGGCAGGAAGAGTGGAGCTGTGTGCCTGGGGGTGTGCAAGGGCCTGGAAGTGAGATGGAACACAGTGCGTAGGGAAACAGAAAGAAGTTAAATCCAGTGGACCGTAGACCAGGGCCAGGGGTGAGAGGGCAGTGGGTGCTGAGAGGTGAGACTGAGAGTCCCCTGGAGTTTGCAAGCGTTGGAGGCTGTGGTGAAGAGCTTGGACTCCAAGGGCGCTGGGGAGCCACGGATGGTTCTGAGTGGGAAGGGTCTGGGTTGAGTTTGGGCTTTGGAAAGATCCCTTGGGCTGCTTTGTTGTGGGAGAATGGGAGGAGGCCAGGAGTCCAGGCGGGAGGCTGGGGTAGGGAGGGGACAGAAGCTGCCTGGCCTGGGGCTGGGCTGCAGGGATGGGGGAAGGCCAAGTTCCAGAGGCCCGGAGGGCGGACCCTGGTGCCCACAGTGAGAGTGGGGAGGGCAGAGTCCAGGTTTCGGCTTGGGCAGCTGGATAGATTCTCTGTGTTCCCAGAGGGGTAAAGAAAGGGGTAGAGACAGGGTGGGTGCCTGGGGGGCTCCAGGTAGCCGCAGCGCTTGTGCGTGGCTCTGTGCGGTCCTCTGCTGCCCCCTGCTGGCTCAGGGCTGACCCTGTCTCGCAGCAAGTCTGGCAATAGCGACAACCCAATAAACACAAACCCCAAACAGTGAAAGAAGGTGACATTTCTGGAGTGACAATGAGTCAGGCGCTACAAGGCACACTCACGTTCACTGTCCCCACTCCCACACCCTGACTCCGGTCTCCAGCTGCCCCCTCCTGCTGACTCAGGACTGACCTCTCAAACCCCTGCTTTCTCTCTCCACTCTCTCCTTCCCTCCCTCTTTCCCTCTCCCTCCCTCCCTTCCCATTTTTCTTTCTCTCTCTTTTTTCATTCTTTCTTTTCTTTCTCCACTTCCTTTCCCCTCAACTCCTCCTCCCTCCCCCACCCCATTTCTCTCTTTCTTTTCCTTTTAAAAAATATTTTGCAAATCTGGCAGCCCCCGAACCGGAATAGCTTCGGAAAGTCTCCACTCTTTCTTCCTTTTTAAACAGTTTTGAGGCATAATTCACACGCCACACAATTCATCCATGTACAGTATACAAATCGGGCTGGGTGCCGTGGTTCACACCTGTAATTCCGGCACTTTGGGAGGCCAGGGTGGGAGGAACGCTTGAGTCCAGGAGGTGGAGGCTGCAGTGAGCCGAGACTGCAACCACTGCACTCCAGCCCCAGCGAGAGAGCAAGACCCTGTCTCTATCTCTTTTTTTTTTTTTTTGAGACGGTCTCATTCTGTTTCCCAGGGTGGAGTGCAGTGGCGTGATCTCAGTTCGCTGCAGCCTCAAGCGATTCTCCTGCCTCAGCCTCCGGAGTAGCTCGAACTACAGGCACATGCCACCACGCCCGGCTAATTTTTGTATTTTTAGTAGAGACAGGGTTTCACCATGTTGTCCAGGCTGGTCTTGAACTCCTGACCTTGTGATCCGTCCGCCTCAGGCTCCCAAAGTGTTAGAATTATAGGCTTGAGCCACCGTGCCTGGTGACCCTGTCTCTTAAAATGAAAACAAAACCAAAACAAAGGGTACAATTCAATAGCTTTTAGTGTATTCACAGAGTTGTGCAGCCATCGTTACAATCAATTTGAGAATAGGGCTGGATGCAGTGGCTCACGCCTGTAATCCCAGCAGTTTAGGAGGCCCAGGTGGGTGGATCACTGGCACTCAGGAGTTTGAGACCAGCCTGGCCAACATGGCGAAACCCTGTCTCTACTAAAAAATCCAAAAATTAGCTGGGTGTGGTGGCGTGCACCTGTAATCCCAGCTACTTGGGAGGCTGAGACAGGAGAATCGCTTGAACCTGGGGGGCTGGGGTTGCAGTGAGCCGAGATCATGCCACTGTGCTCCAGCCTGGGCAGCAGAGCGAGACTCCATGTCAAAACAAAAAAACCCCAAAAAACCAAAAAGCCATACTCATTCATTTGCTGATGGGCATTTGGATTGTTTCTGCTTTTTGGCTATTGTGAATAGTGCGCCTGCAGACATTCACATAGAAGTCTTTGTGTGGCCATGTCTTTTTTTTTTTTTTGAGAAAGAGTCTCGCTCTGTCACCCAGGCTGGAGTGCAGTGGCGAGATCTTGGCTCACTGCAACCTCTGCCTCCCGGGTTCAAGCGATTCTCCTTTCTCAGCCTCCCGAGTAGCTGGGACTACAGGTACACACCACCATGCCAGGCTAATTTTTGTATTTTAATAGAGAAGGGGTTTCACCATGTTGGCCAGGCTGGTCTCGAACTCCTGACCTCAAGTGATCCGCCCGCTTCAGCTTCCCAAAGTGTTGGGATTACAGGCGTGAGCCCCAGCGCCTGACCAGCCATGTCTTTATTTCTCTTGCAGACTTGGCCCTGTTGCAGTGTGCATAACACGCCTGCTCCCTACCCTCCCACTGCTCGAAGCAGTCACCCGGGAGATGACCCTCTCTGGCACCTCTTCAGCATGTGAGTTCCAGCGGGTTCTCCGCACCTGCTCCATTCCTTCCTGGTATCGTCACCCCTGACATTATGTTCCGTGCCCTTTGTTTGTCTGTGGTCTTTCTCCTACCAGGATGTCAGCTCTCTGAAAGCAGGCATCGCTGTCTCATACATGGCTGTCTCCCCAGAGCCCAGAATAGGGCTGTCCACAGCAGATGCTCAATAAATGTTCATTGAATTGATGAACAAACCAATTATTGGCACGCTCTTCTCTCTAATCCCCTGTATCCAAACCAGAACCAAATTCTGTCAATGTTTTGTTCTGGAGTTGTTCTGTTGCCCAGGCTGGAGTGCAGTGATGTGATCTCAGCTCAATGCAACCTCTGCTTCCCTGATTCAAGCGATTCTCCTGTCTCAGTCTCCCAAAGACATGCCCGGCTAATTTTTTATATTTTTCGTAGAGACAGTGTTTCAGCATGTTGGCCAGGCTGGCCTCAAACTCCTGACCTCAAGTAATCAGCCTGCCTGGGTCTCGCAAAATGCTGGGATTAGAGGTGCCTGCCACCACAGATTACAGTCCTCCTGCCTGCCAAGCCAGGAGTTCAAGCCCAGCCTGGCCAGCATGGTGAAACTCATCATCTCTACTAAAAAATAAAAAAAGTAGCTGGGTGAAGTTGTGTGCACCTGTAGTCCAGCTACTTGGTAGGCTGAGGCAGGAGAATTGCTTGAGCTTGGGAGGGACAGGTTCCAGTGAGGTGAGATCACGCCACTGCTCTCCAGTCTGGGTGACAGAGCAAGACTCTGTCTCAAAAGAAAAAAAAAGAGAGAGAGAGAAAAGATGGAATCCCATCACACTCCTGGCCCTGCACCCTGGCTACCTGGCTGACCGGGCTGACCATCTTAGCAAGGCGGTCCAAGGCCCAGGCAGTGGGTGTCTGGTGCGGTCTGGGAATGGAGAAGTCTCCCAGGGAGTATCTGCCTACTGAGCCAGCATGAGATGCAGCTTCTCCTTCTGCGACATCTTCCTCATCCTCTGTGTTAGTTTCCCACTTCCTGTAACACACTGCCACAAATTTAGTGGCTTAAAACAGTTATCTTACACTTCTGGAGGCCGAGAGTCCAAAGTGGGTCTCACTGCACTGAAGTCAAGGTTTCCGCAGGACTGTGTTGCTTTCTGGAGGTTCCAGGATGAGAACTCATTTTCTTGCCTTTTCTCATTTCTAATTTTTTTTTTTTTTTTGAGACAGAGTCTTGCTCTGTCGCCCAGGCTGCAGTGCAGTGGCACGATCTTGGGTCACTGCAACCTCCACCTCCCAGGTTCAAGCGATTCTCCTGCCTCAGCCTCCCGAGTAGCTGGGATTACAGGTGCCTGCCACCGTACCCAGCTAAGTTTCGTATTTTTAGTAGAGACGGGGCTTCACTGTGTTGGCCAGGCTGGTCTGGAACTCCTGACCTCGTGATTCACCCTCCTCAGCCTCCCACAGTGCTGAGATTACAGGCGTGAGCCACTGCGCCCTGCCAGGAGTTTTGGTTTTGTTTTCTACCAAGGCTGCAAGAGTCTGACCTGGGCCTGGCATACAGCAAAGGCTCATTTATTGCTGAATGAATGCACAGATTGGGGGAGCGAAAAGCGGAGCCCACCTTTGGGACCAGGGGCTGGGGTAGGGTGGAGAAGGGAGCTGCTGTGCTGAGGGACTTGGTGGGATTCGGGGTGGGGGCCGAGGCCAGCAGCTGGCAGCAGATTCTGAGAGGGGCAGGGGCATCCTGAGCAGGGAAGGGTCCGGCAGCCTTGGTCACCTTGCTGGAACTGGTGTGTGGGACCACAGGCCTGTGAGGCTGGGCCTCTCTGCCACCTGAGGCCTGCATGGTGGGGGGTCTGCTTGTCTCCAGGGGAGAAGATCCTGAGAGTCACTGATGGAGTCGGGGTAGGACACTGTAGCAAGCCAAGAATGGGCCCTGCACTCCAGCCTGGGCGACAGAGCAAGACTCTGTCTCAAAAATAAAAAGGAGCAGAAAGGTCAGTGTGGTGGAGACAGAGTGGGGAAGGAGGAAAGGGTGGGAGGTGGCACCAGGAGACAGTTGGTAGCCCAGCCAACTGCCCGAGAGGCAGGCCTGAGGCCACCCCCTTGTCCCCAAATATCCAGATCCTGGGGGGCTTTGAGATGGGAGGGGCTCAGAGCTTGCCTTTCTAGGCAGACAGCCCTGGCCAGCTCGCTTGAAAGAACAGACTGAAGGCAGGGCCTGCACTCAGGGGCTGCGCAGGGAACTGGGCCTGTAACAGGCTCCTGTTCCCCTGCCGGGACATCTGCCCCACATGGTGCTGAGTCTTTGGCCGAGTCCACCTCATCAGCCCCACAGCCCCTGATGGCCTCGTCCTGCTGGTCTTAGGTGTGAGGCTCCCAGAGGAGGCTGGGGACTTGTCTTCTCCCCGGCTGGCCTGGCCCAGGACCCGTCAGGAGGTTGGCACCAGCTGGCAGTAGGGGGCAGGGTCGGGGTTTAGCAGCTCCTGCTTGTGGAGAAGAGAGAACAGAATGGTGACTGGGTGGATGGTGAGAGTCTGGGGGAGACACACAGGGACAGAGGCGAGACGGAGGGAGATGGAGAGAAAGAAAACCACAGAGGGGATGGAAGAGCAACGTGGAAAGAGAGTGAGACACAGACAGGAGGACCTGGAGGAGCCAGGGAACGAGGTGGACACAGTGACAGACAGAGGCAGGAGAGACAGAGAATGGAGACAGAGAGAGGGACTGAGGAAAGACAGATGCAGAGAAACAACGATGTGTAAAGAGACGCATCTTAGACAAGGCAGCATGAGCAACCTGGAAACAGAGAAAGACAGAGAGATGAAAAGAACACAGCCAGAGAAACAGAGAGAGAGAGGGGCTCCAAGAAAGGGGAAGACAGACACACACACATATGTAGGCCACTGAGAAAGAGACAGAGATACAGGGACAGACAGCAGATGGGAGGGGAGAGGAGGGACTGAGCCCTGCCACGGGGTTTCACCGTGTCCCTGACTGGCTGTGTGGCCCCCGGCAATCCCCTGTCCCTCTCTGGGCCTTGTTCCTCCAGTGCAAATTCAAGCTTCTTTTGCAAAGAAGGAAATTGCAGCCTTGGGAGGAAAAGGGACTTGCTAAGATCTCTCAGGGAGGTGGTTTTGGGCCTCTCCAAGAGCTGAGACCGTGAGACTTGGGGGGAGGAGGGGAAGAGAGCCCCCAGTTTTGGTCATCTTGACCCCTCCCCACCCAGGCTTCAGGGCTCCTGGATCTGTGGGGTTCCCACCACCCCTCCAAGCTCCCAACTCCATACCTGGTACTGGTGGTTCTCTGGCCCTGCCTGCGGGGGTGGAGGTGTGGGCAGGGGCTGCAAGGTAAGGACATGAGTGGGTGGGCGCCTGACACCCCCCACCCTCTAACCATTGACCTTTGACGCTGGAATAGTCCCAGATTCCAAGTCCCCATCACCCCTCCCAGACTTCGAGGCCCCCAGGCAGAGGCGATTAGCTTCCCTGTACCTCAGCATTCTCCTCTGACAAATGGGCACTGGGCCCAGCTTCATGCAGTACCCAGTGGCCTGTCAATCACCCCATTAATGCTCAGTCTATCCCTGTCAACACCTCTGGTTCTAAGCTCTTAGCCTTAGAGTTTTAAGTTTCTCTTATTTTTTACTTTTTTAGAAAGAGACAGGATCTCGCTCTGTCACCCAGACCAGAGTGCAGGGGTGCAGTCACAGCTCCCTGCAGCCTCAAACTCCTGGGCTGAAGCGATCCTCCTGTCTCAGCCTCCCTGGTAGTTGGGACTATAGGTGCACACCACCTTGCCTGGCTAGTTTTTTGTAGAGATGGGGTCTCACTGTGTTGCCCAGGCTGGTCTCAAATTCCACTCCTCAAGTAATTCCTCTCACCTCGGCCTCCCAAAGTGTTGGGATTTACAGGCGTGAGCCATCATGCCCAGCTAAGTTTCTCTTTTTATTTAATCTAAATACTCTTTTTTTGAGATGGAGTCTCGCTCCCATTGCACAGGCTAGAGTACAGTGGTTCAATCTCGGCTTACTGCAACCTCTACCTCCGGGGTTCAAGCTATTCTCCTTCCTCAGCCTCCCGAGTAGCTGTCACTACAGGTGCATGCCACCATGCCCAGCTAATTTTTTGTATTTTTAGTAGAGAGCGGGGTTTCACCGTGTTGGCCAGGCTGGTCTTGAACTCCTGACCTCAGGTATCCACCTGCCTCAGTCTTCCAAAGTGCTAGGATTACAGGTGTGAGCCACCACCCCAGGTCTAAATAACTTACTTTTATAAACCTTTCAGCCTGCGCGGTGGCTCACGCCTGTAATCCCAGCACTTTGGGAGGCCGAGGCAGGTGAATCACAAGGTCAGGAGATTGAGACATCCTGGCTAACCGGTGAAACCCTGTCTCTATTAAAAATACAAAAAATTAGCCAGGCATGGTAATCCCAGGTACTCAGGAGGCTGAGACAGGAGAATCTCATGAATCCGGGAGGCGGAAGTTGCAGTGAGCCCAGATCACGCCACTACACTCCAGCCTGGCTGACAGAGTGAGACTCCGTCTCAAAAAAAAAAAAAAAACCTTTCATCCCTCCCCCGCTCCCCATTATAAAGGGAGTAGCTGCTCAGTGCAGAAAACACAAACAAGTTTAAAAGAAAAGATAAAACCCACCCAGCAGCCTCCACACCCGAGACAAATGCTGCTTCTGTTGTGCTGTTCCCTTCCCGTCTTTTTTCCTTAGGATTGGTAAAAACAGGGAACAATATCGAGACAGTTGAGGTTCCCAAACTTGGTGTCAAGGTGGCGTGGAGAACCACAGCCAGCTCAGAGGGGAGGCGCCTGTTAGCGTCGGCTTCAGGGGAGAGGCCGGAGATGGGACTCACCAAGGCTGGGTTCATGGACCCTGAGTCACTGATGGGGGACACCAGGAGGATCGGAGAGGGCATCACTTCATAGATGTTGTCATCTGAAACGGGGGACAGGGGAGGTGCCAGCTGACAGATGGGCCCCACAGGCCACTATGGCTTCATGTTGATCTTCATTTATTCATTCAACTAACATTTAGGAAAACTCTTCTTCTAGCCAAACCCAGTGCTGGGGACACAGGGGTGACCATGACCGTCCTGGGCCTGCCCTTCGGGGCTCACAGTCCAGTGGGGGAGGCAGACCAGTCTCCAGAGTGACAACCTGGAGTGTTTAGGGCTGGCGTTGGGAGACTGGGGGTGGGTGGGAGCCCAAGAGGGAGTGCCTAAGCAGCCTAGGAGTTAGTGAGGGCTTCCTGGAGGAGGAGGCATCTGAGATCCTAGTGAGAAGTGAGAGGTAAGAAAAGGCAGGAAGGGCCGGGCACGGTGGCTCACACCTGTAATCCCAGCACTTTGGGAGGCCGAGGCGAGTGGATCACAAGGTTAGGAGTTCGAGACCAGCCTGGCCAACATGGTGAAACCCCATCTCTATTAAAATACAAAAATTAGCCTGGCATGGTGGTGCGTGCCTATAGTCCCAGCTACTTCAGAGGCTGAGGCAGGAGAATTGCTTGAACCCAGGAAGGGAGGTTGCAGTGAGCTGAGATCACACCACTACACTCCAGCATGGGCAAAAGAGCAAGACTCCTTCTCAAAAAAAAAAAAAGGGGGCAGGAGAGGGTGTATGCATGCAGAGGTCTGGTGAGAGAGCCAGCTGTGTTTGATCTGTCTTGACTGTGTGTGTGTATGTGTGTGTGCAATTTAATTAATTTTTTTTTTTTTTGAGGAGAGTAATGTTACATATGAGAGATGAAGCCAGGGAAGTCAGTGGGAACCAGCTTAGGAAGGGCCTTGAGAACCATGTTAAGGAGCCTAAACTTTGTCCCAAGGGCACTGGGGAGCCATGAGGGCCTTTGAGCAGAGGAGTAACAGCATCAGAATTTTAGAAAGAACTTGCCCCAAGATGGGTTGGAGGTGTCTGGAGGCTGAGAGACCAGTGAGGAGCTGGGAGTGGGGGTCTAGGAGGCTGGGAGTGGCCTGTGGGCGTGGATTGGATCCACCTGCATGGTGGGATGGGAGTGCCAGCCACTGAGGAGAAGAGAAAAAGCGGGTTTGGGGTGGGTGCCGATGTGCTCAGATGATGAGGGTGGAGTTCAGAGGGCCCCAGAGAGGTCTCGGGGCAGATGCATTGGGAGGCCCCCAAGTAAGGGAGAATAAGGGGGTGTGTGGCTATGGGAGAGAAGGGAGGAGCTGACAGGAGGGCTGGGTAGTGAGATCTGGGGCTCCTGCCTTACCAGCATCATGACCAGGGCCCAATTCTGGCTTCTCTGTGGTTGCCATCCTGGGGACACATGGAGGGAACCAATATTAGGCTAGAGAGACACGCAGGCGGGTGGAGAGAGACTCAGAGAAGCTGGAAATCCCACCAGGCCTCTGAAAGCCACATGGTCTCTCCTTCGGAGTGAGCTAGGATGAGGCCTGCACTATCCCAGGCTCTTCTTCCGTAACCCCCATCCGCAGTCCTTCAGTTTCCCTAGCCACCACCTTAGGCCAATGAGCACCATTCCCCAAACAGCACCATTTACAGAGATCACCTACATGGTGCAGCTCCATCCACCTGTCTTCGGATTTCCTTAATGTTTCTCTTTACATTGACTCATTTGAATACATTTATTTATTTATTTATTTGAGATAGAGTTTTGCTCTTGTCCAGGTTGGAGTGCAATGGCGTGATCTCAGCCTACTGCAACCTTGGGGAAGACAGTGGGAACCAGCTTGTGAAATGCCTTGAGAACCATGTAAAGGAGCCTAAACTTTGTCCCAAGGGCACTGGGGAGCCATGGAGGGCCTTTGAGCAGAGGAGTAACAGGATCAGAATTTTAGAAAGACCTTGCCCCAGGATGGGTTGGAGGTGTCTGGAGGTTCCAGTGTTTCTCCTGCCTCAGCCTCCCAAGTAGCTGGGATTACAGGTGTGCGCCACCACACCCGGCTAATTTTGTATTGTTAGTAGAGATGAGGTTTCACCAAGTTGGTCAGGTTGGTCTTGAAGTCCTGACCTCAAGGGATGCACCCTCCTTGTCCTCCCAAAGTGCTGGGATTACAGACATGAGCCACTGCGCCTGGTCTGAGTACCCTTAATTTAAAAATTACACAGGAACCAAGTGAAGTGGCTATGCCTATGCTCCCAGCACATTGGGAGACCAAGGCAGGAGAATGTCTAGAGGCCAGGCATTTGAGACCTGTCTGACCCACAAAGTGACATCCCATCTCTACAAAAATTACAAAGATTAGGCAGGTGTGGTGGCGTGCACCTGGGATCCTGGCTATTTGGGAGACTGGGATGGGAGGATGGTTTGAATCAGGGAGGTCGAGGCTACAGTGAGCTATATTGCACCACCGCACCCCAACCTGGGTGACAGAGCGAGACTTTGACTCTGAAAACAAAAGTACTCTTGACAACGCTATAGCAAGTTTGTTAATTTACCAAACAAATATTTACAAGCACCAACCATGTGCTGGGTGTCACTGAAGGCACTGGGGACACAGCTGGGCACAAGACTGACAGAGACCCCTGGCCTCCTGGAGCAGATACTCTAGCGGGGAGAGAGAGGGGAAGAAAGTTGTAATAAAGCATTGACAGCAGATTATCAGGGAGCAACATTCCTTCCCTATGAAGGAAAATGGAGAGGGGGGAGAGAGTGGAAGGTGTATGTGCAGTTTTGGCCGGTTACAAAAAATAGTAACTGGCCAGGCATGGTGGCTCACACCTGTAATCCCAGAACTTTGAGGGGCGGAGGCCAGCAGATTACCTGAGCTCAGGAGTTTGAGACCACCCAGAGCAACATGGTGAAACCCCGTCTCTACTAAAGTACAAAAAATTAGTTAGGCGTGGTGGTGCACGCCTGTAGTCCCAGCTACTTGGGAGGCTGAGGTCAAGAGAATCACTTGAGCCCTGGAGGCGGAGGTTGCAGGGAACCGAGATTGCTGAACTGTAGTGCAGCCTGGTGACAGAGCAAGACTCTGTCAAGAAGAAAAGAAGAAAAGAAGAAGAAGAAGAAGAAAGGAAGAAGAAGAAGGAGGAGGAGGAGGAGAAAGAGGAGGAGGAAGAGGAGAAGAAGGAGGAGAAGAAGAAGAAGGAGAAGAAGAGGAAGAGGAGGAAGAGGAAGAGGAGGAAGAGGAGGAGGAAGAAGAAGGAGGAGGAGGAGGAAGAAGAAGGAGGAGGAGGAAGAAGAAGAAGAAAGAAGAAGAGGAGAAAGAGGAGGAGGAGGAGAAAAAGGGGGAAGAAAAGAATTCATGGCACATAAGGAAGAGTTGAGAAAGGAGACAAAACTGCTGCTTTCATATTCTGGGAACTGTTGAATGGCAGAAAAATTAGACCTCTTATCTACAATCAATTCAGAATCAATTTCAAGAGACAAAGTTCTGAAGACGCTGATGTCATAAGAAAGGAATTTTTCACGAATAGACTCTCCCTGGGGGAAACAGGACCCCATCTCTCTCTCCCCACACAGAGGTAGGCAGCATCTGATAGCTTTGCTGCCTCTGTCCACTCCCCTTGTTTGACAATAGCATCCACTTTTCCTTTGGAGAGCCCGTCTACACTCCCAAGCCATTTGATTATACGGGGTTGGATCTATCCCGGGCTCTGGGGCTGCACAAATAGCACAAGTTTGTCCAATCAGAGCTTTCCTTAGCCAACAACCCCTGGCCACAGTGATTGGCTCATGAAAAGTCATGTGATCTGAGTTAAGCCAATGAGAGGTAGGTTTGGGCTTTCACTGGAAGTACCAGGAGCTAGGCGGTCTCCTTGCTAGGAGTGGCTAAACCAGTGGAGTATAAGCCTACGCCCCCTGCGAGCAACCTTGTCACACCAGCCTGCCTGAGAATGAAGCCACTGGAAAAAAAAATACAGAGTTGAGGAGTATATGGAGGAGTTGCTTGAGAACGTGGAGCTCTGGGATGCAGCACTACCTGAAGTTAATAAATTATGTAGTATTAAACAATTTCTTGTTTTTGGGCAGAGAACAGTGGCTCATGCCTGTATTCTCAGCACTTTGGGAGACAGAGGCTGGAGGATCACCCGAGCCCAGGAGTTCGAGACCAAGTAGCCTGGGCAACATGACAAAACCCCATCTGTACAACAACAACAACAACAACAACAACAAAATATATATATATATATATATATATATATATATATATATATATATTAGCCAGGCGTGGTGGTTCCGACCTGTAGTCTCAGCTACCTGGGAGGCTGCGGTGAAAGAATCACCTGAGCCCAGGGAGGTCCAGGCTGCAGTGAGCCGTGATTGGGCCACTGCACTCCAGCCTGGGTGACAGAGCGAGACCCTGTCTAAAATTCTTTTGTTTTTGGTAAGTCAGTTTAAGAGAAGGTTTCCTGTCCCTTGCGATACAGAATTCTGTTTAATACAGGATACAAAGATCCTTTTCACCCCAGGAGTTTCAAGATTTGATGAGATCGTGTATGAGCCAGATGATGTGACTTGTGGAAGAATCCATGGGGCTTGAGAAGACAGTGGGAGGAGACAGGGGAGGGATGCCTGGGGACCCCGTACCTGTGGCTCTGGCCTCTCCAGTTCCTTGTCACCAGAAGATAGGCAATGCAGCTGATGAGAAGGGCCCCAGCAGTAAGAGATCCAATGATGGTGGCCGCCAGGATCCCAGCATTGGTGGGCAGATGTGTACTGGGCAGCTCTTTATTCCTTTCTAAGGGGTGAGAGAAAGAGAGAAGGGGACTGTGCGATGTCTCCTGAGGGCTCCCCCCACCCCCCACCGACTGAATCAGTGACTGCATGGAGCACTGATGTGCAGTTTCCTATTTCCAGCCCAGAGCTTTCTTGGGCTTTTCAGATCTGAGTATCCAGCCATCTGGGTGGCACATAAAATTCAACATGTCCCAGTGGGCCAGATGCGGTGCTCACACCTGCAATCCCAGCAATTTGAGAGGCTGAGGCAAGAGGATCACTTGAGCCCAGGAGTTTGAGTCCAGCCTGGGCAACATAGTGAAACGCCATCTTTATTAAAAAAAATTTGGGGCTGGGCGCAGTGGCTCAACACCTGTAATCCCAGCACTTTGGGAGGCCAAGGCGGGTGGATCATGAGGTCAGGAGTTCGAGACCAACCTGGTCAAGATGTGAAACCCTGTCTCTACTAAAAGTACAAAAATTAGCCTGGCACGGTGGCATGCACCTGTAATCCCAGCCACTTGGGAGGCTGAGGCAGGAGAATCGCTTGAACCCGGGAGGTGGAGGTGCAGTGAGCTGCGATTGTGCCACTGCACTCAGCCTGGGCGGCAGAGTGACTCCATCTCAAAAAAAAAAATAATTTTGGCTGGGTGTGGTGGCTCACATCTGTAATCCCAGCACTTTGTGAGGCCGAGGCAGGCAAATCACCTGAAGTCAGGAGTTTGAGACCAGCCTGACCAATATAGTGAAGCCCTGTCTCTACTAAAAATACAAAAATTAGCCAGGCATGGTGGCGTACACCTGTAACCCCAGCTACTTGGGAGGCTGAAGCAAGAGAATCACTTGATCCAGGAGGCACAGGTTGTAGTGACCCAAGATTGTGCCACTGCACTCCAGCCTGGGCAACAGAGTGAGACTCCGTCTCAAAAAAAAAAAATTTCATCATGTCCCAGATGGAACTCCTCAGCTCTCCTATCTCAACGTCGCCGCTCCCTAGGATTTCATACAATCCTCAGCACATCCAAAACCTGCTTGCTGACATGCTCCCACCCCACCCCATCAAACTGATTTTTTTTTTTTTTTGAAACGGGGTCTTGCTCTGTTGCCCAGGCTGCAGTGCAGTGGCGTGATCACGGTTCACTGCAGCCACAAACTCCTGGGCTTAAGCTATTCTCCCACCTCAGTCCCCCAAGTAGCTGGGACTACAGGAACACACCACCACTCCTGGCTAATTTTTAAACTTTTTGTAAAGAAGGAGTCTCACTGAATTACTCAGTCTGGTCACAAATTCCTGGACTCAAGCTGTTCTCCTGCCTCGGCCTCCCAAAGTGTTGGGATTACAGACGGGAGCCACTGAGGCTGACCCAATCCGCTTTGCTTTTTCTCACCTCAGTTGATGATACTTGAATCCTTTTAGCAAAAGGATGAGGTTCTGGTGTTGAGAAACGTTAAGTGTGTGAATATTGAGAAATGCTGAGTGTGTGATAGAATATATTGTTTGTTAGGAAGAACGATGGCAAGAAAAACCTAGCCGTCCCCGCCCCCAGCAGAAAACAACTCGGGGCATTCCAAAGTGGCAGGACAATGGAGGAACATGATACACCTGTTAAAACCATTCCTTAGCTAGCTGACCTGGCCCCGTGGCTCCCTCGTGGAGAATACTTTTTAGGTTGTTTGTGATAAGTGGTAAGCGGGCACCAGCTGCCTACTTGGCGTGTTTCATGTTATGAGAAAATACCGAACGCCTGCTTGTTAATAATGATCAGCTGTTCAGAGAGACTAACTGCGGGGGTCAGAGGCTGCTCAGGGCCGTCAGCCTGGAATGCTCTCAGCCCCTGAGGCTCTCAGCGTGGAAGGCTGCTGGCCCCCTGCATAGTCCCACTTTGCTGTTCTATATGGGTGTCTGCCTCTCAGTTCCTTCAGCCTACCTGGGTGGGGGTCTCTATGGCTGAGCTGGTACTCGGTATTCTGGGCTGGGTTTTCCAGGAGATGGAGGGGACTTGGAGGATTCTTAAACTGGACTTGCCAGAATTGGGACCACGCCTACCCGACTCATACCCTCTGACCTCCCAGCTTTAAAGCTGGACATATGTTTTATCCTAGCTCTTCTTGGCAGCTAAGCTCATAGACGGTGAGGTCCTAACGCTGCCTACTGGCTGTGTGACCTTGGACAAATTAATCTCTCTGTGACTTTGTTCATCTGTGAAATGAGAATAATATGAATACCTAGCTTTTAGGGTGGTTATGAAGTTTGAAATACATACACACACATAGACACACACAGATACACACAGACACACACACACAATGCTCTCTCAATGATCCAACAAAGAAGTAGGCTCTGTGCCATTTTACAGATAAGGAAACTGAGGCTCGGAGAGGTAAATCGACTTTATGGCTCACGGTAAGTGCAGCGCTGTGATCATACCCAGGCCTCCTGAACTCGTCACAACCACACTGTGCAGCTTCCAAAAGAGCCACCTGCGACCTGGGAGCTCTGAAAGGGTGGGAGAAGCCATTTCAGGCTCCATAAGTGAAGAAAGGACTGTTATCTCCAACCAGACTAGAGTGTCATTTTATACAGATTTGTGTAATCAAATTAATGCATAGGTTGAGTCAACTTTTGCCTATTTCATTCATTTCTCTAAAATTTTTCTAGTCACTGTCCAAAGCCCATTTTAAAATTGAACTAGGGGCCAGGTGTGGTGGCTCACACCTGATCCCTAACCAATCCCAAAGGATCCTCCACTTACATTTAGCCACCTAAAGGTCTCTCCCCCGCGCCAACCCTCCAATCAGGGAGTACTTCAAGGTACCTGAAGCCTTTCCTGTTTTCCACTATGAAGCTCTCCCTCTCCTCTGCCTGCCTTTGAGTCTCTGCCTAAATACAAGTGACTGTGGCTGACTCTCTTGCCACAACAGGCTGTGAATGAATAGCCTTGGCTTTTCACATTTGGTTGGTCTTTGTTTATTTCCACAGCTTAAAAAGCCCCAGCTTCTCATAGATTTGTCAAGCCAGGGTGGGTGCGGTGGCTCACGCCTGTAATTCCAGCACTTTGGGAGGCCGGGAGTTATAGACCAGCCTGGACAACATGGTGAAAACCCTTCCCTACAAAAAATACCAAAATTAGCCAGGCGTGGTGTCGGGTGCCTGTAATTCCAGCTACTTGGGAGGCTGAGGCAGGAGAATCACTTGAATCTGGGAGGTGGAGGTTTCAGAGAATGGAGATTGAGCCACTGCACTCCAGCCTAGGCAACACAGCGAGACTCCATCTCAAAAGGAAAGAAAAGAAAAGAAAAGAAAAGAAAGATTGGAAAACCAAACCTCGTATCTTCTCACTGATGTGTGGGAGTTAAGCTATGAGGACGCAAGAGATAAGAACGATACAGTGGACTTTGGGGACTTGGGGGGAAGAGTGGGAGGGGGATGAGGATAAAAGACAACACAGTGTGTACTGCTCGGGTGATGGGTGCACCAGGTTCTCACAAATCACCACTGAAGAACTTACTCATGTAACCAAACACCACCTGCACCCCAATAATGTATGGAAAAATAAAATTATAAAAAAATCAATTGTATATAAAAATATTGTATATTTTTTATTAAAATTATTAAAATATTGGTATATGTTATTAAAAATATATAAAGTTACACTCAGGCTATGTGTATAAGATGTCTATAAACATAGATTTTATGTTTAGACTTGGGTTGTATTCCCCAAATATCCCATTATGTATATGCAAATATTAAAAAAAAAAATCCCAAGGCCAGGTGTGGTGGCTCACGTCTGTAATCCTAGCCCTTTGGGAGGCCATGGTGGGTGGATCGTCTGAGGTCAGGAGTTCGAGATTAGCCTGACCAACATGATGAAACATCATCTCTACTAAAAGTACAAAAATTATCTGGGTGTGGTGGCGTGTGCCTGTAATCCCAGCTACTCAGGAGGCTCAGGCAGGAGAATCTCTTGAACCCAGGAGGCGGAGTTTGCAGTGAGCCGAGATTATGCCATTGCACTCCAGCCTGGGCAACAAGAGTGAAACTCCGTCTCAAAAAAAAAAAATAATCCCAAATCTGAAACACTTTGGTCCCAAGCATTTCAGGTAAGGGGCACTCAAGCTGAACGTCCAGGCCCGGGGCCTGGCTTGTGTTTCCAGGCTACCCAGTGCCTGTGGAGTTCTCTGTTTCGTGAGTCCTGCTGGAGACTTGCGTTCTTAGCCTCCTTTGCAGTCGGGAGCTGTCATGCGGCCCAGGCTCCCCCAGTCAGAGGCACCTTGTGAGACTTTGCTTTGGAAGCCAGAGACACAAGGGCGCAGCACCATGCGAGGTGCATCGATGGGGAATATGGCGGCCAACACGTCCACCAACATATGGACTCCATGAAGGCAGAGATCTTTGTGTGCTTCCTTCTTTCTTTATTTTGAGATAGAGTCTTGCTCTGTCTCCCAGGCTGTTGTGCAGTGGCACTATCATAGCTCACTGAAGCCTTGAATTCCTGGGTTCAAGAGGTCCTCCCACCTCAGCGTCCCCAGTAGCTAGGACTATAGGCATTCACCGCCATGCCTGGTTAATTTTTTTATTTTTAATTTGACATGGAGTTTTGCTCTTGTTGCTCAGGCTGGAGTGCAATGGCGTGAACTCGGCTGACCACAACCTCTGCCTCCCAGGTTCAAGCAATTCTCCTGCCTCAGCCTCCCAAGTAGCCGGGATTACAGGTGCCCGCCACCATGCCCCGCTAATTTTGTATTTTTAGTAGAGACTGGGTTTCACTGTGTTGGTCAGGCTAGTTTCGAACTCCTGACCTCATGATCCGCCCACCTCAGCCTCCCAAAGTGCTGGGATTACATCTGTGAGCCACTGCGCCCAGCTTTGTTCTTATTTTTGTAGTGAAAGGGTCTCACTCTGTTGCCCGGGCTTGTCTTGACCTCCTGGGCTCAAGCAATCCTCATGCCTCAACCTCCCAAAATGTTGGGTTGACAGGCATGGGCCACTGCTCCTGGCCTTTGTCTGGTCCCTTCTGTATATCCTCAGTGTCTGGCATACAGCAGGTGTTCCACAGATGCTTGCTGAATGAATGAATGAATGAATGAATGAATGAATGACTACAGCAATCTGATGCCCCAGAGGCAGGAATTCCTTGCTCAGCACTGACATTGTGGGCCACACTTGCTCTTGTAGGAGGGAGCAGTCCTACTGAGTCATTGCAGCTTGTTCCTGGATCTCAGCCTCTTGGAGATCTCATGAGCCTGCAGTACCCTTTATTACATCCCTTTCTGCACATGCCAGCTGCAGTTAGCTTCTGTTGCAGCCTCTAAAGACACCCCAGGTCCCCTCACAATTAAGGGAGAGAAGCGAGTGAGTCACATGGGATACAGGACGTGCTCCCAGACATTTCCACTCCCCACCCACGTGGAGGGGCTGCTGGAAACAGAATGCTTGTATCCCCTTCCCATTTCTTTTCTTTTCTTTCTTTCTTTCTTTTTTTTTTTTTTTTAAGATGGAGTCTCGCTCTTGTTGCCGAGGCTGGAGTGCAATAGTGCAATCTCGGCCCACCGCAACCTCTGTCTCCCGGGTTCAAGTGATTCTCCTGCCTCAGTCTCCCGAGTAGCTGGGATTACAAGCATGCACCACCATGCCTGGCTAATTTTGTATTTTTAGTAGAGATGGGGTTTCTCCATGTCGGGCAGGCTGGTCTTGAACACCTGACCTCAGGTGATCTGCCCACCTTGGCCTCCCAAAGTGCTGGGATTACAAGCGTGAGCCACTGCTCCCGGCCCCCTTTCCCATTTCATATGTTGAAACTCTAATCCCCAATGGGATGGTATCATATTTGGAGATGGGGTCTTTGGGAGGTGATTACGTCGTGAGGGTGCAGCCTTTAGGATGGGATGAGGGCCCGTATTAGAAGAGACATGAGAGGGCTTGCTGCCTCGATCTCTTCTCTCAGCCATATGCAGACACAATGAGAAGATAGTGATTTTGCGAATCAGAAAGTGAGCCGGCCTCAGACTGTAGATCCGCTGGCACCTTGATCTTGGACTTCCTGGCCTTCAGAGCTGCGAGCAATAGATGTTTTGCTGTTTAAGACACCCACTCTGTAAGAGTTTGTTACAGCAGCCAGAGCTGACTGAGGCAGGAACTGAACTGGGGGCCACTGCTGCCCTTACATATTCAGAAATCATGACCTTCTATCCTTAAATGGCTTGGCTGCTGAGGACTGCCCAGTACAGGCTGGACACAGAGGAGGCCCTTGGTGGGGGGGGGGGGGGGGCGTTTCCTGAAGGAACCAGTGAATGAGTGATTTAGCATCTGTGGGAGGCAGCTACATGCCTTTGATTCAGGTGGTCCTATATTAAAATCCTGACTTTGCTACTGATTTGCTGATTTGTTGTCTGGTGTTTTAGAGATGTCTTAAACCACCTGAGTCTCTGTTCCCTCCTGGATAAAATGGTGATTCAACATGCGTGCCTCTCAGATCTTGTCTCCCTGCGTGCTCCTTGCTCACTATGGGAAGTAGAAAAGTTCCTCTTTAAAGTTTCCTTTCTTGTTAAAGAATAAATCATAAGTGTGCTAATAACTCTTTGTTAAGCCCTATCCTATGTAGCTGTTAGACATGCGATGCTTACGGGCATGTAGTACATTCTACGTTCTTGTACTTTAAACAAGATATCTGTGCTGGACGTGCTCACAGGCATGTCCCAACTCTCCACTGCTTTTACTTGTTTAGGAAAGTTTTAAGTTGTTAGCCAGTCGGGTTTTAGTTTAGATTGTGAGGTCTGGCTCCAGCCAACGGAGATCAGACACAGCAGTAAGGATGACCCCAAATGCATAAGAGATAAATATATCTGTTTTCCTTTGTTCATTGTACTCTCATGGCAAGTTGGCTAGCAAGGGTCCCCCTTCCTGCAGTCCAGGAAGTAAAACCTGTGTTGCTGAAAAATCCTTTCTCTCAGTGCTGATTTTTCTTTGAGGCACGGAGCATCTATTTCCAACACTCACCAACAAGCTAGTCTAGCCTCGGGGCCTTTGCACCTGCTGTTCCCTCTGCCAGGAGCTCTGTCTCCCCAGCTATCTGCGTGGTTCCCTCTTGTCTTGGTCCATTAGGGCTGCTATAACAAAACACCACAAACTGGGTAGCTTATAAACAACAAAAATTTATTTCTTACAGTTCTGGAGGCTGGGAAGTCCAAGCTCAGGGTGGCAGTGTGGTCAGGTTCTGGCGAGGACCCTCTTCGGGGTTGCAGATTGCCAACCTCTTGCTGTGTCCTCGCATAGTGGAGGGGTCAAATGAGCTCCCTTGGGCCTTAGTTATAAGCACAAGAAGGGCCAGTGTATTAGTCAGGGTTCTCTAGAGGGACAGAACTTACAGGGTATATGCATATGTATCAATAAAAAGGAGTTTAGTAAGGAGAATTGGCTCACATGATCACAAGGTGAAGGCCTGTGATAGGCTGTCTGCAAGCCGGGGAAGAAAGAAGCCAGTAGTGGCTCGGTCTGAGTCCAGAAGGCCCCAGACAGGGAAGCCAGTGATGCAACCTTCAGTCTGTGGCCAAAGGCCCCAGTGCCTCTGGGAAGCTACTGGTGCAAGTCCAAGAGTCCAAAGGCCAAAAAATTGAAGTCTGATGTCTAAGGCCAGGAGGAGCAGAAGAAAGCACCCAGCATAGGAATAAGAAGGAAGCCAGAAGGCCCTGCAAACAAAACGATCCCATCTCCTGTCGCCTGTTTTGTTTTTTGTCTCACTGGCAGCCAATTGGATGGTGCCCACCTGATATGGTTTGGCTGTGTCCCCACCCAAATCTCATCTTGAATTGTAGCTGCCATAATTCCCGTGCATTGTGGGAGGGACCCTGTGGGAGGTAACTGAATCATGGGGGCAGTTTCCCCCATACTGTTCTCGTGGTAGTGAATAAGTCTAATGAGATATGATGGTTTTATAAAGGGAAACCCCTTTCACCTGGTTCTCATTCTCTCTTGCCTGCCACCATGTAAGACATGCCTTTCACCTTCTGCCGTGACTGTGAGGCCTCCCCAGCCACGTGGAACTGGGAGTCCATTAAACCTCTTTTTCTTTATAGATTACTCAGTCTTGGGTATGTCTTTATCAGCAGCGTGAAAATGGACTAATACACCACCCACATTGAAGGTGGGTCTTCCTCGCCCAGTCCACCAAGTCAAATGTCAATCTCCTTTGGCAACACCCTCACAGACACACTCAGAAACAAGACTTCACCAACTATCTAGGCACCCTTCAGTCCAATCCAGTGGTGCCAAATATTAACCATCACAGCTGGGCATGGTGATTTACTCTTGTAATCCCAGGACTAGGAAGCCAACGTGGGAGGATTGCTTGAGGCCAGGAGTTTGAGACCAACCTGAGCAATACAGTAGACCCTGTCTCCACAATCTTTTTTTTAAATGAAAAAAAAAATATATATATATATATAAGGGCATAAAATCCATTCATAAGTGCTCTACCCTCCTGATCCAATCACCTCCCACAAGCCCCACTTTTTTTTTTTTTTTTTGACATGGAGTCTTGCTTTTTTGCCCAGGCTGGAGTGCAGTGGCACAATCTTGGTTCACTGCAACCTCTGCTTCCTGGGTTCAAGTGATTCTCCTGCCTCAGCCTCCCAAGTGGCTGGCATTACAGGTGCCTGCCACCATGCCCAGCTAATTTTTGTATTTTTAATAGAGATGGGGTTTTACCATGTTAGCCAAGCTGATCTCGAACTCCTGATCTCAGGTGATCCACCCTCCTCGGCCTCCCAGTGTGTGGGATTACAGGCATGAGCCATCACACCTGGCCCAAGCTCCACTTTCTAATACCATCATCTTGGGGGTTAGGATTTCAACATATAAATTCTGGGGGGATGCAGACATCAGTCCATAGCACCTCCTTCCCTCAATCACCTTCTTCTGGTATCTCCTCTAAAGTCACTTCTTCAGTGAGGTCTCCCTGATGACCTCCCTTCCCATGTCACACCATCTGGTTCGTATTCTTTACTCAGCAAGTCATAACCACTGCGTGCCTCCATTTTTCCATCTGTAAAATGGACACAATAATGGCACCCACCTCATGGAGTTGCTTTAAGGTAAAAATGAGTAAATATGGAATAGTAGTTCTCAACCAGGGATGATTCTTCTCTCAGGGTGGAGACATTTGGTAATATCTGAAGACATTTTTGGTTGTCACGACTATGAAGGTGCTACTGGTACCTAGTGAGTAGAGGCCAAGGGTGCTGCTGAAATCTCTGCAATGCACAAACGCTTTACTAGGAGGAATTGGCCAATACAAAACATCAGTAGTGCCAAAGCTGAGAAACTATGCTTTAGGGAAAATGTTTAAGACGGTGCCTGGCTCTTAAGAAGCACCCAAGAAATGCCAACTGTCATTATTGTCCACCACCCTGTCCCTCACACTTTACCTCTAGTGGATTCATCAGTAAATACTCGCCTTATGAACATAAAGATTGAGGGATGCATTCCTTACAACCAGGCATACAGTAAGTGCTCAATAAAAATTTAGTGGCCAGGCATGGTGGCTCACACCTGTAATCCCAGGACTTTGGGAGGCCGAGGTCAGCGGATCACCTGAGGTCAGGTGTTCGAGACCAGCCTGTCCAACATGGCAAAACCCCATCTTTACTAAAAATACAAAAATTAGCTGGGCATGGTGGCAGGTGCCTGTAACCTCAACTACTCAGGAGGCTGAGGAAGGAGAATCGCTTGAACCCGGGAGAAGGAGGTTGCAGTGAGCCGAGATTATGCCACTGCACTCCAGCCTGGGCGACAAGAGAGAAACTCTGTCTAAAAAAAAAAAAGAATTTGGTTCATGAGATAGTGCATTCTCCAGTGCCAGGCACAAGGCAGGCATTTCATAGATATTTTATTAGTTAACGCATATGAGGGTTAAAGGCTATCTCCAGGGATTGGTATACAGTAGACACTCAGTATGTATGAATAAATGAGAGAACCAAATGAAATGGCGTTTGCACAGGGCCTGGTACGTGGTAGCTGCTCAGGGCTCATTAGCTTCCCCACCTCATCCCCAGACCCTAACACTTACCAGCTACCTGGACCTCAGTCTTTGCCTTCATAGTCCAGTCAGAGTTGATGGTGATGGCTACTTGGTAGGGGCCGCTGTCTGTAGGCTGGGCGCGACGCAGCAGCATGGAACCATTGGGGAAGCCCACGATATCTCGCTGTCCCATGGCACTGCCATCCCTTTGGGGCCGTTGTATCCCGGGGATGTAGGTAAATAGCCTCGTGCCTCCATAGATCTCCTCCCCCAGGTACCAGTTGATGTCCTGGAAGGTGTCTGGGACACCCTGGACGGACAAGAGAAGGTCCTGGTTCTTTTGAGGCTGCTCCGGAATCTTCTGGATGTGGAGGGCTGCCTGGGAGCTTTGGAGCATCCAGTGGACCAGGACTGAGGCTGTGGGAAGTTATAGGGAAGGGCTGAGATCAGGGGTGTTGCCAGGGTCCATGGCATGCTCCTCTCTAGACAGAGATTTTCATTGGGGAGCAAGGACTCTGAGTGCTGCTCATTGGAAACAGTGGTGGGATTGATTAGTGATGTCTGCCATGGGTGCAGGAGTGGGAACAGAGGTATGAATACCACAGATTTGCCATCCTACTGATCCAGAGGTTTTTCTACATTGAGATGCTGTGTGGCCTGCTTCTAAACACATGGACTCTCTGAATTCATTCATTCATTCATTCATTCAATCAATACTTATAGGCATGTATAATATATAAGCTACAATACCAACTACATATAATACATCTACATTTCTTTCAATGTTTAGACATTGGAGATGTAGCAGAGAACCAAACATACATAAATTCCTGCCTTCATTATCCCGACATTATAGAAAATTCCACAGATAAAACGGTGATGAGGCTGTGATTCTGTTGCCCCTCCCCAACTTACAACTTACTGTAATTTCATCCTCTTAGATCATCTTTCCCTACTTCTAAGATGAAGCTTCAGCCCCTGGGCTGAGTCCCTCGACCCTTTTCCCCCTTGGCCTTTATGGTATATTTCCTCCTTACCTGAGAGCAGGAGGCTTTTTGAGAAGCAGCCCTGGGTCCCAATGGGAATCTCCATCTTGGCGTCCTGTGGATATGCCAAGGGCCCACAAGCTGAACACAAAGGGGGCCAGAGGGCTGGGCCCTGGCTGTCTGAAGTAGGCCAGCTCAGTGGGGGTCCCAGGGGTGCCTTAGAGACCCTGCTAAGGCTGGCCCAGCCCTAGCATCCCCTGTTCACGGGCTCTAGAGGCTCCACCTATACTCCCTGGAATGGGAGAACAGACACAGGTTGAACCAGTTTTTCAGGGTGACTGGGGAATTTCCCAGGACTCCTCCCCTGACCCTCTTCAACCTCTTTTTCTCACTCAGGGTGACTGCAACAGCAGTCACTGTAACAACAGTCACAGCAGCCTCTGTTTGAACAAGTCCCCTGGGTTTGCTCATTCAGCAGCCACCGTAAATAACTGTTCCCATTGCATAGATGTGAAAACAGAGGCCCAGGAAGAGGCAAGTCTGCCAATAGACAGACGTGGGATTTCACCTGTGGCTGACTCACTTGAAAGCTCTGAGACAGGCCGGGGAAGGTGGCTCATGCCTGTAATTCCAGCACTTTGGGAGGCTGGGGTAGGTGGATCATGAGGTCAGAAGTTCAAGACCAGCCTGGCCAACATGATGAAACTTCGTCGCTATTAAAATTACAAAATTTAGTCAGGCATGGTGGCAGGCACCTGTAATCTCAGCAACTGGGGAGGTGGAGTTTTCAGGGAGCTGAGATCGCACTACTGCACTCCAGCCTGGGTGACAGAGTGAGACACTGTCTCAAAAAAACAAAAAAACAACAAAAAAAAGAAAGCTCTGAGCCTAGTATTTTGGTCTTGCTGTCTTTCCATTCATGAACATTGAATGTCTTTTCATTGAAATGTGTCACCTATAATTTCAAGGATATTTATAGTTTTCAGAGGTGTATTCTTTTTTTTTGAGATGGAGTCTTGCTCTGTTGCCCAGGTTGGATTTCATTGCTCACCACAGGTTCCAACTTTTGGGCTTAAGCAATCCTCCCATCTCAGCCTCCTGAGTAGCTGGGACTACAAGTGTGTACCACCATGCCGGGCTAATTTTTTAATGTTTTGTAGAGATGGGATCTCACTATGTTGCCCCAGGCTGGTGTCGAACTCCTGGGCTCAAGTGATCCTCCCACCTTGGCCTCCCAAAGTACTGGGATTACAGATGTGACTCACCACACCTGGCCTAGCCTAGTTTTTTGAAAAGCATCCTCCATTCATTCATCCAGCACACATTCCCAGTGCCCAGTTGTGGGTGCTGGGTGATGCCGGTGACACAGTGATGATTAAGACCACCCTCTGTCCACAGTAGGGTACACAGTCCTGTAGCGTGTTAGGGGCAGATCCCTCCCCACACAATGATGATCCAGAGTGATCAGGGCTGGAATGGAGGAACCCGGGAGTCTAGGAGAGCCCAAGGGGACACACCTCATTCAACCTGAGGGGTAGGGAGGGCTTCCTGGAGGAGAGGGCATCTGAGCTGAGACCTGGAGTAAGAGTAGAAGTGAGGCAGATGATGGGGTGAGGCTGGGTGAGGGTTACCAGGCAGCATAAACAGCAATGCAAGGGTCCACACCCTTGTGTGAGGCTGATACAGTCATCAAGGTGAATTGAGGAGGTTGCAATATCCTGGGTGAGTGGAGCCAGGAAGGAGGGCTCGGGACATGTGAGTGTGAGGCTGGGTGGTGTCCTCTGTTGGTTGGATCAACAGAGCTTGGGTGATGGACAGTCTAGTGTTACGTTGTTTAATATCGTAGCTATTAGTCATGTGGCTATTTAAATATAAATTTAGGCCAGGCACAGTGGCTCACACTTGTAATCCTACCCCTCTGAGAGGCCGAGGTGAGAGGACCGCTCGAGCCTAGGAATTTGACACCAGCCTGAGCAACATCGTAGCTGGGATTGCAGGCATGTGTCACCATGCCCAGCTAAATTTTGTATTTTTAGTAGAGACTGGGTTTTGCCATGTTGGCCAGGCTGGTCTTGAACCTCTGACCTCAGGTGATCCTCCTGTCTTGGCCTCTCAAAGTGCTTGGATTATAGGTGTGATTCCATCTCTACACAAAAAAATTTAAAAATTAGCTAGCTTTGGTGGCTCTTGACTGTAGTTCCAGCTACTCAGAAGGCTGAGGTAGGAGGATTATGAAGCCTGGGAGGTCGAGGCTGCAGTGAACTTTGGTCATGATACTGCATTCTAGCCTGGATGACAGAGTGAGAGAGACTCTGTCTCAAAAAGAAAATATTGAACAGGCCAGGCACAGTGGCTCATGCCTATAATCCCAGCACTTTGGGAGGCAGAGGCAGGCGGATCACTTGAGGTCAGGAGTTCAAGATCAGCCTGGCCAACATGATGAAACCCTGTCTCTACTAAAAATACAAAAATTATTGGGGCGTGGTGGCATGTGCCTATAATCCCAGCCACTCCCCACCTGGAGGTGGAGGTTACAGTGAGCCGAGATTATATCACTGCACTCCAGCCTGGGCAACGGAGCAAGGCTCCATCTCAAAAAAAAAATTGAATATATATATGTAAAAATGTATATATGTGTGTATAAATATGTATATATATGTGTGTATATATATTCAAAGTAATTAAAATTAAATGCATTGAAAAATGCAGTTCCTCAAACTAGCCACTTTCAAGTGTTCACTAGCCTCGTGTGATCAGTGGCTACTACATCGGACAGCAGATGGAGAATGCTTTCATCGTCATCTCAGAAAGTTCCACTGGGAGCGAGAGCTGACCTAGGGATTTGAGGCAGGCGTGCCAGGCATTTCTACCTGGTGAGGGCCATCAGGAAGAGACAGCGAGATCAGAGTGTGGTGTATCCATAGTACTTTGTGGGTGTCTGAGTGTTCTGGACACATGTCTTCAGCCTGTTGGGGGTGATGGTATCTTCCAGAGGCCCCAGGTTGAGGCAAATCAGGAATCTTTTGAGACGGAGTCTTGCTCCGTCACCCAGCTGGAGTGCAGTGGTGCGATCTCAGCTCACTGCAACCTCTGTCGCCTGGGTTCAACTGATTCCCCTGCCTCAGCCTCCCGAGTAGCTGGGACTACAGGCACCTGTCACCACACCAGGCTAACTTTTTGTATTTTAGTAGAGATGGCGTTTCACCATGTTGGCCAGGATGGTCTCAATCTCCTGACCTTGTGATCCTCTCGCCTTGGCCTCCCAAAGTGCTGGGATTACAGGCAAATCAGGAATCTTGACGTTGAACCACCTTGAAGGATGGGGTGGCCCGGCTACAGACTGATCGCCTGCAGACTCCAGGGAAGCTCTGCCGTGAGCTGGCGAGTCTGGCTGAAAACCTGGTTTTACTACCATTTGGCTGGGGGATCTTGTGGCAAATGACTTCACCTCTCAAGAATGGGGATAAGCATCACCACCTCACAGGGATATTGGGAGAACACTGTGTAAGAGGCCCGGCAAACAAGCGACAAACGCCCGCCATTCTTATTATTATTGGTGTTGACCTTGTCTTTGGACTTACCCCACTTCCCACATTGCTCCCACCCTCGTGACCCTGCTCAAGAGAAGTGTATTTTTCCTGGAGGGATTTTTAATCCTCTACATCCCCAGTGTTTCTTAATGCCTGTAATATTTTCTTTCTTCTTTCCTTTCCCCTTCCTTCCTTCCTTCCTTCCCTCCCTCCCTCTCTCCCTCCCTCTTTCCTTCTTTCCTTTCGCCCCTCCTTCCCTCCGTCCCTCCCTCCTTCCTTTTTCTTTCTTTCTCTTTTTCCTGAGACAGAGTTTCGCTCTTGTTGCCGAGGCTGGAGTGCAGTGGCACAATTTCGGCTCACTGTAACCTCTGCCTCCCAGGTTCAAGCAATTCTCCTGCCTCAGCCTCCCGAGTAGCTGGGATTACAGGCATACGCCACCACGTCCAACTATTTTTGTATTTTTAGTAGAGATGGGGTCTCGCCATGTTGGTCAGTCTGGTCTCGAACTCCTGACCTCAGGTGATCCACCCGCCTCGGCCTCCCAAAGTGTTGGGATTACAGGCGTGAGCCACTGCGCCTGGCACACCTTTAAGAGTTTATGCTGGGTTCATGGGTCAGAGTACCCTCAGAATCTACCTTCAATCCTTCTTCTTCTTCCTCCTTTTTTTGAGACAGAGTCTCGCTCTGTCACCCAGGCTGTAGTATAGTGGCACGATCTCAGCTCACTGCAACCTCCACCTCCCGGGTTTAAGGGATTCTCCTGCCTCAGCCTCCCGAGTAGCTGGGATTACAGGTGCCTGCCACCACGCCCGGCTTATTTTTGTATTTCTAGTAGAGACGAGGTTTCACCATGTTGGCCAGGCCGGTCTCCAACTCCTTACCTCAGGTGATCCGCCCACCTTGGCCTCCTGAAGTGCTGGGATTGCAGGCGTGAGCCGGCGCACCAGGCCCTTCGATCCTTGCTGCAATTTTGCAATTTCCTTGGTCTGTCTCCTGAAGAGAGGTTGTTGCAAACCCAGCAATTATTTCCAGGCACGTAATGCAAAGCCAGCTATTCTGAATTTTCCGGTGGCTGGATTCTACTCTCTCGTCTTCCTCCCTCTCTCTCTTCTTCCTCTCCCTTTCAAATAATGACTTCGATTCCTTTTGCATTATTAAAAGAAGAGTCAAGGTTTATTATAGAATATTTAGACAGTTCTTAAAAGAGAATAAACCCAGACATCTTCCAACTACTCAAGAGGTAGGCACTGCTAATAACAGAGGTCTTGACCGGCCTATAGCCTTCATCCGGGCCTCTCCCCAGCCCCAGAAGGCAGGTCCTGATTGGCCCAGCTTCCCAGGCCGTCCCATTCTTTTGGCCAGGGATTGGTTGAGCGGTGGGCGGCGCTGGTGAATGAGACCGGAAAAGACGCTGCTGGGTGAGGTTTCTCGTTTGCACGGAGGCTCACCCAGGTAGGGATGGGCAGCTTCTCTGGGTCTGAGTCTGGATGTGATGCCCGGAATGCAGCAGCCATCTTGGCACCAGAGGGTGATGCCCGTATGTGGAGGAAAGCAGAACAAACAGCAGAGAAGTAGAGCTGTACCCAGAGTAGACTTTTTTTTTTTTTTTTTGGAGACAGGGTCTCGCTCTTGTCACCCAGGCTGGAGTGCAGTGCCTCGATCATGGCTTACTGCAGCCTTCGCCTCCTGGGTACAAACGATTCTCCCACCTCAGCCTCCTGAGCAGCTGGGATTACAGGCATGCACCATGACTGGCTGATTTTTTTGTAGAGATGGGGTTTCACCATGTTGGCCAGGCTGGTCTTGAACTCCCGACCTCATGTGATCCACCCGCTGCAAGCCTCCCAAAGTGCTGGGATTACATGCGTGAGCCACCACACCCAGCCCATAATTTTTTTTTTTTTTAATGTTAGATTTCAGTAGCACAGGCATTTTCACTCCAAGCAATCTGCAACCCAGAAGCTTTTGGGACCTCACAGCTCCTCAGGGCGAGATCATATTGACCTGAAAAGACTCCCCCCTCCCACGCAGGAGCAATGTGAATCAAGGGTTTGGAGTGTTTTAGCCTCTATGATCTCCATTATATACTGCCTCCCACCAATTCTCTGATATCGACAGTTGCGGTTTTTCTCTTTCTTCCTTCTTTTCTTTCTGAGTGCAGTGGCACAATCTTGGCTCACTTCAACATCTGCCTCCTGGGTTCAAGCGATTCTCCTGCCTCAGCTTCTCGAGTAGTGGGACTACAGGCGTGCACCACCACATCCAGCTAATTTTTGTATTTTTAGTAGAGACGGGTGTCACCATGTTGGTCAGGTTAGTCTCAATCTCTTGACCTCGTGATCCACCTGCCTCAGCCTCCCAAAGTGTTGGGATTACAGGCCTGAGCCACCGTGCCTGGCTGTTTTCTTAAACTTATAACTTTATAGAAGACCTATACCAAAATTCTGAGTTCACTCTCCATTCCTAGCTCTGTGGACTCCAAGGATGTCCCCTCCCTCCAGATAAAGGTCATTATCTACATCGCTGGTGGGAACAGAGCTCAGCATGAATTCTGTGAGGGTTCATTTGTCAGTATCAATCACGATGACAAGAAACATACTCTTTGGCCCAGCAATTCCACCTCCAGGAGTGTGTCCTACACTCAGGTGTCAACATGAGCTCAATGACAGTGTGCCTTGGTCAGGCACAGCGGCTCATGCCTCTAATGCCAGTACTTCAGGAGGCTGAGGCGAGAGGATCGCTTGAGCCCAGGAGTTTGAGACCAGCCTGGGCAAGATGGCAAGATCCCTGTCTCTAAAATAAAATAAAATAAATAAAATAAATGACAGTGTGTGTAAAGTTATTCACTACAACACTGTAATCGTAAAAGGCTGGAAATGATACAAATGCCTGTCCTTTGGGGCCTGGTTAAAAAAACCTGTACATCCGTCCCATGGAATATGAGGTAGAATAACTAAGGAGGCATTCTGTGAATTACCAGAAACTGTGAGCAGCAAAAGTAAGGTCCAGGGCCGGGCGCAATGGCTCATGTCTGTGATCCCAGCACTTTGGGAGGCTGAGGCAGGAGGAGCACTTGAGCCTAGGAGTTCCAGACCAGCCTGGGCAATACAACGAGATGCCCATTTCTAAAAAAAAAAAAAAAAATTTAGCTAGGTGGGGTGGTGCCCACCTCGGGAGGCTGAGACAGGAGGCTCACGAGCCCAGCAGGTGGAAGCTGCAAGGAGCCACGATCAGGCCACTGCACTCCAGCCTGGTCAACAAAGTGAGACTGTTTCTAAAATAAATAAACAAACAAATAAATAAATGAAGTGTACTATTCAATGGTGTTTTTGGTACATAATTAATTTTCAAAAATTGTGGCTAAAAAGAGACAACAGAAAGTTTGCCATTTTAGCTCCCTTTGAGTGTATGATTCAGTGGGATTCATTGCATTCATAGTGTTGTGAAACTGGATCTCCATGTGCAAAAGAATGGAGCTGGATCACTACTCTAAACACAAATTAACTCAGCGTGGATCCCTGATGTCCTTTTATAACTTCTAATTTTGGAAAGCTGATGTACTATCTAATTTAAAAAATTAGCTTGGCACGGTGAGGTGTGCCTGTGGTCCCAGCTACTTGGGAGGCTGAGGTGGGAGGATTGCTTGAGCCCTGGACTTAGAGGGGCTGCAATGAGCTAGGGTCATGCCACTGTACTGCAGCCTGGGTGACAGTAGACACTGTCTCTTCAAAATTTTTTTTGGCGAGGGAAAAAAAAAAGAAAGACAAGCAAGTGGTTCCCAAGGTGCCTAGGAATTGCAGCCCTTATGACCTTCTTCATTTAATGTCTTGCTTCCATGGCCTGGTTCCATCCCACGTGGCGACAGTACACCTGAAACCTGTCTCCTCCTTGATTTCCACAAGAGACCCCATGGCACACCGTCACTGCAGGTGCAATAAATAAGCTTTAATGAGGTTCTGGAGGCTGGAGATGGACGAAGATCTTACGTGCCACCAAAGCAACCAACGTTCCTTTGTCTCCCCAACTCTGTAAGGTCCTATTGGCCTTGTCACTCCTTGAATCCCTTGCCCCCGCCGCCCTGCCAGTCCTGGTCTCTTCCCCACACTTCTCTGTTCCCCACGCCTCCATCTCTGTCCAGAGCAAATCCTATGTCCCGCTTATGTTCTCTTGCAGAGCAGCTCAAGTTTTCCTTTCCCATTTAGCATCTTGGCCCAAGGTCTTCTCTCCTTCATATTTTCCTAGACAGTTTTCTTTATAAGAGGAATTCTGGTGCCTGCCCTCAAGATCATAGAACTTTTTTTTTTTTTGAGATGAAGTCTTGCTTTGTCACCCAGGTTGGAGTGCAGTGGCGTGATCTCGGCTCACTGTAACCTCCACCTCCCGGGCTCAAGGCATTCTCCTGTTTCAGCCTCCTGAGTAGCTGGGATTACAGACGCATGCCACTATGCCCAGCTAATTTCTGTATTTTTATTAGAGACGGGGTTTCACCATGTTGGCCAGGCTGGTCTTGAATACCTGACCTTGTGATCCACCCATCTTGGCCTCCCAAAGTGCTGGGATTACAGGTGTGAGCCACCGTGCCCAGCTGATCATCGACCTTTATAAAGTAAACTTGTCAGTTGCATCTGAGCAGCTCGGCCTCCTGGGTCTTGGGCCTCCTCCATCTTGGCCCTATAGGAGAGTGTCCTGAGCAACTGCAGCACCGCCTCTCCCTGCATCCCTCCCCCTTGTGCTGGAAATAGCATTTGCTTCTTTTGTGGGTTATTTCCTGCCAGCCCTAGCTTGCTGACTGCAGATGCTGGCAGAAAGTGGCTGCAGCTGACAACCTTCTCCGAGTTCGCGTCTCTGCTCCTTGGACAACCCCCAGGCAGCTGCTTGTGGTCTGAGTTCCAGCCTCTGGTGACCAGGGTCAGTGGCTGTTTCTTGTAACCACAGAGATCTGATGGATACAGAGACTTAGAAGCTCAAGGCCAGAGGCCAAATTTTTACCCAAATTCTCTATGGGTCCACACCCTTCTGTGTGGTCCACTATGCAGTAAAGACTTAGCCTTGCCCAAAGAAAGACCGGGCCCTTTATCCTCAGCTCCTGGGCATTCATCTCTAAGCTCCTGGAGTACCCTGCCTGATAGCCCATCTGAGCTGATCATGCTAGTGCTGTGATTTATGGTGGGGGGGCCTTGGGCCACATGGTATTGGCTTGATGCATGAGGTCAGCCATGTGGGTGGTGAGCTGCTTAATTCAGCACTTTGGGAGGCTGAGGCAGAAATATCACTTGAGGCCAAGATTTCGAGACCAGCCTGGGCAACATAGGGACACCCTGTCTCTACAAATAATAAAAAGATTAGCCAGGCATGGTAGCACATGCCTGTGGTCCTAGCTACTCAGGAGGCTGAGATGGGAGGATGACTTGGACCTCAGAGGTCAAGGCTGCGATGAGCTGTGATCTCACCACTGCACTCCAGTCTGGCAATAGAGCCAGACCGTGCCTCAAGACAAACAGAGAAAAAACTCTGGACACGAAGATCTCGAGTGAGCTGCTCTGGCTGGCAGTACTTCTTGCGTGTTGTTGCATGTCGTTGCTGTGAGAATCAGGTGCTGCCTACACGGCTCCACTGGGAGGGGATGGCTGGAAGCTGGCAGCTCATCTCTCCCCGAACGTGTGCTGGGCAGCACCTCGCTTTGCTGATTTTAATCTCTGTCCTTTTGCTGTAATAAACTGTAACTGGGAGCTTAACAGCTTTCCTGAGTCCAGTGAGTCCTTGTAGCAAATGAGCTCAGGGTGGTCTTGGAGACCTCTGAACGTGCACCTACCACCTCGTTTTGAGGTCTGGCACGGGAAGGAGGCCGGTCTGTTTGGAGGGGTCTTCATCCGTTGGAGGGGGTCCAACTCTGGAGGCCCACATCCTTGCCAGCTCCAGTCTCTCTCCCGGCTCAGACCTGATGCTGTCAGCTTGTGCCCTCTGTCTGTGGATCCTGGGAAGAGTTGGCCACAGGTGCATAGGAGACAGGCTGGAAGAGAGTTTTCAAACCTTAGCCTCAGGGCTCTTCTGAACAAAATCAAAGAACATCTTCCCACCGAAGACCAGTGTGCAAAGAACTGCAGGCCTGTCCCCTCCCCTCTCCCTGGAAGCCAGGGCAGTGCTTCTCAAGGTGTGGCCAAGGGTAGAGTTGGTGGGGAGGGCCGATATTAACATGCAGATTCCCTGGCCTCGGCACAGACTGCACTGTCAGGAGCTGCGTCTTAGCAAACTCTACAGGAGATTCTGCCCAGCAGGAAGGGTTGGGAAATGCTGCTCGAGGCAGCAGGAGAAAAGACCCAGAAGACCCAGGCTCCTCAGGCTGGGCTGCGGGCATCTGGAGACGTCTGGTTTGTAGTTCGTGCAGACCCCACACCCTCCTCAGTTCCAACACTGCACTTACCCTATTAACTGAGGTGCTGGCAGCTGTCGGACCTGGGGAAATAGGAGGAGAAGTCATCAGCAAGGAACAAGGCTGGGAAGCTGGGAAGAAGATATGCCTGGGGGTCAGGGCCCTGAAAACGCCAACTTCTTCCTCTGCCGTTACATGGGGCGTCACTTCCCTTAAGCTATACACGTTTGTCACACAGGGATGGCAGGTGCGCTCGTCAAGGATTTGAGACCAGCCGAGGCAAGACAAGATCCCTGCCTCTAAAATAAAAAATAAATGACAGTGTAGGCCGGGCATGGTGGCTCACGCCTGCAATCCCAGCACTTTGGGAGGCTGAGGTGGGCGGATCACAAGGTCAGGAGTTCAAGACCAGCCTGGCCAACATGGTGAAACCCTGTCTCTACCAAAAATACAAAAAAAAAAAAAAAAAAAAAAAAATTAGCTGGGCGTGGTGGCGTGCACCTGTAGTCCCAGCTACTCGGAAGGCCGAGGCAGAATTGCCTGAACCCAGGAGGCAGAGGTTGCAGTGAGCTGAGATCACACCACTGCACTCC
>CAUYNN010011206.1:0-15582 GCA_963574175.1 Chiropotes sagulatus
AGCTGTTGCTAATCCGCCATCTTGGATCTCTCTCCAGTTTTACTTTCCTATATCCCCTTTCATAATAGTAATTTCCCCCCTTTCAAGGAAAGATGTCATTCACACCCATACTGAACCTTACCATGATATATTCCCTTAGGACATACCCTAGCAATAACTAATACACATCTGTGCATATGAACTAATTAGGGAAATAAGTTCCATATCTATCTCATTGAGATCCACATTACCAGTAAAAGTTTATTTTAAAATTTACCACCCATCAATCAAATGAATAACATACTCATGTTTTTATTTGTATATTCATGATAATCATAATAATCTAAGTCAGACACTTTTTGTACTTAGAACTTTATGGTCATAGGTCATAAAAAGCTAAATATTAATTTATATACATATTTTTATGACAAATAAATATGAAAGAATCCTTGTCTTATCCTAGCCTAAAGTGATAGTCTAAAGTTATCACCTTAGTGGAGATGTGGACTGAGGGCATCAGGAGAAAGGGAGAAGAAAAAAGAGGCAGGGAAGAAGGGCAAGCTAATATTAATACAAAGGAGGGCCAGATTTGTGTCCAATACCAAGGAGGCACAAACTGGGGAAGAGAAATTATTCAACAACCTTGACTATATCAAAGCAAATGTAAATGTGTACTGGCAAAGGGACTGAGTTTTTCCATTACCAAGAGTCACTGGACCTGCGATTTTAGACATTCACCTCAATTTCCTATTACTTAAAAGACCAAACCCTCTGCTTTATCTATCTTATTTTATGTGTTTGCTATTCTAAAAAAAAATTCCAAGAGAGGAAATATATATCCAGATTAATTTTACTGTTGCAAAACCATTTATCCTCCTACTGTCTTTAAAAGAGCAGAAAAATAAAATTTATGGTCTTATGGATGTTTAATTTAAAGATTTTGGAATACAAACAGTTTCATTGATCCTAATCACTCCATTCAAGTATATAAACATCTTGAATGATGAAGGGTATTTTCAACAGGGAGACAGATGATTACATTATCTTTAGTTTGGACATTTGATCAAAGAGCTTCCTGTCACCTTTGAACAGGAATTTCTATTAAGATTGCCAGTCAGATAGATGCTCTATCATCTTTTTAATCAAGATAAACACCTCTACAGCTACGGTTACAGTGCAACCAAAAGAAATATAGGAATGTACATTTTATAGATGGGGAACATGCAGATTATTAAACAGTCCAATTAGCTGCTTGCTCTTAGTTAAAAGGATCCTCCCTGATTATTTTTAACAAAATCTAAAAATCACACTAAAATTTATTTCAGGTATATATTTTGCAAGCCTATAAAAATATGGTGCCAAGCTATAAGTCACAGCCTATATTAGATTATAAATCTTCTCAAATACTCTGTGTATTTATTGAACAATACACTCCCCACCCTCTTTGGCTTCACTGATTTTTCTGAAGTGCCATATCTAGAAAATTTTATGTTTAAAATCAAATTATGTGAGTTGTGTCTCTTTACTTCCTGGTTAGATTACAATTACTCTTTTAGCTTTTGCATTCCTAGACCATAGGAGTAATTGTAAGAAAGACTCTTTCCACACTTGGAAATTGTCTCTAGCTTCACAGAAGCTGGACTCAGATTTGAGGAAGGGGTGTCATGGAGATGGAAAGGGATAGAATGAAGCTAGTTTTTGGTATTTCTAAATGTTTCAGAACTGTAGTGTCAAGAGATAAGCCAAGAGTCTCTGTTTCCCTACCATGTAACTCTTAGCTAATTATTTCTGCAAAAGAGTCTGTGACCTGATTTTCACTCAAGGATTGTTTAAAAATCCCAACAAGAAGTGTTTTCTTTTTTAGATAAAATGCTTTAAATTGTTATTTAAATAAATATTGTTATTTTCCAAGTAAAATAAATGTTCAAGTGATTCTTATCTTTGAAAGGAATTTAATTATCAAAGACAGAAGCTCCCTCTTTTTGTTGAAAAGCTGAACAATTTTCTATTGTGTTTCCTTTTAAGTGGAGGTCTCTCAATAATGTTCAGTTCTCAATAAAAATAAAAAACCTGTGGGGTGGAACCATCAGCTCTGGGTACATCATTATTTTTCGGAATGATTGGTGATTAACACATACATTATGTCATCCACTTGCATTTATTAAGTTCCCAAATGAACATAAAGTTATGCTGCCTGTTGTATGAGGCAAGTTAAACAGACACAGTCCCTACCTTCTAGGAGGGAATTAATCATATTTATCAGATAGCAGTGTGATGTAATCCATGTAGCACTGAATGAGAGAAGATTTTACTCATAAGAGTACCATAAGCTCATACATATTACTTAGATATTCTCTAGAAAACACAATTGAGAACTGAAAGAATTATTTGTCTTTTGTATATGCGATTTGATAGTGACCCTAATTGTTTGCTTTATGTCACTAAGTAATCATTCAACCATGATGAAATAAATTTTAGAGAAATTTTTATTTATTCAGTTAATTAAGTTGATTATAATAGAGCTTCCCAAAGGGTAGTAAACTTATGCTTACCTAAAAATAATTTCAGGTGGCACATGCATGACATTTTTTACTTTAATGGTAATATATTTTAATGCATTGTGAAGACATTAATATCTTCTTAAATATATAACATTTCCTTTTAGATAAATTTATATTTAAAAAGTGATGAGATTTTTAAAAATATATTAAATGGCCTGTAGACATGACAAGAATCATAAAGGCAAAAGGAAAATAATAAAGTTTAGAAAACATTTAGTTAGAATATGAACATGGCATGTAAGTAGTAACAAAGTAGTGATAAAATGAACTAGTTGGCTTTTCACATAGAATTGCATTGGGTGACGTGGTAATGACATCTTTTTGCATGGAATTACAATAATTGAAATATTAGGTAAGAGACTGAATAAATGAACAAAACCTACCAAAACTGCTTGTTAAATAATTCAAAATGTATACACTAAAAAACCAAAAAGCATTTCAAATAAGTAGTCTAAAAATACAACAGTATAAAAAATACTTAGGAATAAAATTGTTATTATTATTGTTATTATTATTTTGAAATGGAGTCTCTCTCTGTTGCCCAGGCTGGAGTACAGTGGCACAATCTCAGCTCACTGCAACCTCAACCTCCCGGGTTCAAGAGATTCCCCTGCCTGAGCTTCCCAAGTAGCTGGGACTACACGTGCAAGCCACCACACCCAGCTAATTTTTTATATTTTTAGAGGAGACGGGGTTTCACCATGTTGGCCAGGATGGTCTTGACCTCCTGACCTCGTGATCCGCCCACCTCGGCCTCCCAAAGTGCTGGGATTACAGGCGTGAGCCACCACGCCCCACCAGGAATAAAATTATTTTTAAGTATTATTTATAAGTGTTGCCAGGGCCAGAAACTGAGAGGAGGGAGACCCACCAGATCAGGATGTGGGAGCTGGGTAGGCCCCACAGCTCCCTACTGGGCTGAAAACCCCAGGCCACCCCTCTTCCCCTGAGTAGGCTCTGTGGCACAGGAAAACACTGATGAGACAGAATTAGAGACCTAAATAGAGGGTAGACATTCTTTGTACATGGATTGGAAAACTAAATGTTGTTCGGATGCAATACTCCCCAAATGGATCTACAGATGCAAAGCAATCCTTAGTAAAATCTCAATTGGTTCTTTTGATGAAATGGGCAAGCTGATTCTAAAATTTATATAGAAATGCAAGAGACCCAGGTTAGCCAAAACAATCTTGGAAAAGAAAACCAAAGCTGGAAAACTCTCACTTCTTGATTTTAAAACTTATTGCAAATCTACTGTAATCAAGACAGTGTGGTACTGGCATAAGGATAGACATAAAGATCGACTGAATAGAAATGAGTCCAGGGGATTAAAGACAGCTGACTAGATGCAGCTGAGATGTGTCTTTTCCACAGAGAGGAACCAAAATATCAAGTAAACCTTCACACTTCAAACAAATCTTTAGAGAGAAAACACTGAAATTTAATAGGGATGTGATGGAAGACACTGTGATTGAAGAGGAAGGAAGTGAGGTATCCTGCTGGGTGTTGCTAGGTGCCAGGACCAATCCTTAGACCCAGACTGAACCCAAGGAAGGGACAAGTGAAGGAAACCCAGGGCACCACACTCCGACAGTGAACCTCTGAGATCCTAGCTACAGGAGTTCCCATGACTCCTGCAGATCTTTGGAGTGGCAAAGAGAGCTGTCTGGAGAACAAGCAGAGGCACCGCTTAAACCTGCATGGAGGCCTCAAGACTTCAGTGTGCTGGGCAGTTGTAGCAAAACATAACTCTAGGCACTCATCCCCCAAGGCTCTGGGTGATACCCTAAGTGGCTGCAGCTCTTGCCATCTGTGGAGGCCGGGAGAGTTTGAGGCCTGGTGTGCTCATGAACCCAAGACAGAAGCCACCAACACTGTCACAGGACTGAGATGTATCATATCATGTGCCCCTCATGCCTGCTGCTCCCTCTCAAGACTGTCTGTCATTCCTATGGTGGGGTTAGTGGGCACCCACAGCACAGCCTCCATTGCCCTGCCTGGAGTGGTTTATTCGTAGCCCAGAAAAAGTTCAACACGTCCATCACAGCCACTGCATGACCCTGAATGGCCAGAGGACAAATCTACTGGTCTAGTCCCAGTTTCCCAGGATTTGAGCACACCGCCTAGGGGTATGAAGATGAGATTTGTGGCCTGATCTTTAGCAGGAGAGGAGCCCCCACTGTCCGAAAACAGAGAAGAGTTTAGTGCAGGTTTATGTCAAGGCACAGGAGTTGGGCACCCCTCCTTTCACAAGACCTTCCTGAAAAGTGTCTGGCCTGACATCCTTACTTTCTGCCGCAGGGAATTTTATACTCTGGAATGCCTGGAACGGCTCAATGATCTGGGCATAGATCACTTGGAAGTAGCCTAACTGGTTGGGCCTGTTGCCAGGGCCAGACACTGAGAGGAGGGAGACCCACCAGATCAGGGTGTGGGAGCTGGGTAGGCCCCACAGCTCCCTACTGGGCTGAAAACCCCAGGCCACCCCTTCCCCTGAGCAGGCTCTGTGGCACAGGAGAGATACTTCTGCCCTTCCTGGAGGGTTGTCCCAGTGGCCTGAGAGCTGCCCCAGAACTTCACCAACGTCAGCACCTACACTTGCCCTAGAGAGCCTGGACCAGCCTGACCCAGCAGTGTCTAGCTTTGCTGCCTCTAACTGCCTTGGCAGAAAACTGTGGGGAGTGACCCCTGAGAGCCACACATCCCACCCATCACCAGGGACACCTCTTTACTTCCCCCATCAACAAAGGCCAAGTAAAAATTTCACTGCCGGCTGGGCACAGTGGCTCATGCCTGTAATCCCAGCACTGTGGGAGGCAAAGGCCAGTGGATCACCTGAGGTCAGGAGTTCAAGACTAGCCTGACCAATGTGGTGAAACCCCCATCTTTACTAAAAATACAAAAATAAGCCAGATGTGGTGGCAGGTGCCTGTAATCCCAGCTACTCGGAGGCTGAGGCAGGAGAATTGTTTGAACCTGGGAGGCAAAGGTTGCAGTGAGCTGAGATCTCACCACTGCACTCCAGCCTGGGTGACAGAACAAGACTCCATCTCAAAAACAAAAAAAAAAGAAAAGAAAAGAAAAAGAAAATCCAGTACCATCACCCTAACTTCCTCTTGCCTGTAAGCACCATCTATTGGCTGGGAGGTTCAACTGCACTGTTCATCACAACTTCTAACATTAGTGTTCTACAGCCAGCTGTCACTCACAAGCACCACCTACTGGCCTTGTGGTGAATTGCACAACCCAATGTAATTCCTGCTGACAGAGGTGCATAGTGCTGGAGAATAAAATATGGCTCTTTCTATTTTTGTTGGAGACAGTGAGCCTGATCACACATACAGCACATTGCTACTACAACCTACAAACAATTAGCATTTGAGAAAACCACTACACTAAGACTATCTATAACCAACTAGTTCATACAGAGCCTCGGCCCCCTAAAACCACATAGAAGCAAAGCCAAAGAACCCTACATGCATATGCAACAGTCACACACTCAATGAGGGAAGAAAAGAAGCTCACTCAAATAAAAGTAAGTTCAAAAATAAAAAGTGACAGTTTCTGCAGATGAGAAGGAACCAGCACAAGAACTCCAGCTCCATGAAGAAACAAAATGTTGTAATACCCCCAAAAGACCACACTAGCTCTCTAACAATAGGTCCTAACCAAAATGAAAACTTTGAAATGGCAGATAAATACTTTAATGTATGTGTTGTAAGCAAGTTCAGTGAGATCTAAGTAAAAGTTGAAAAAATAACACAAAAAGACAGAAAAACAGATCAGGAGATGAAAGATGAGATAGTTCTGGGTTTTTTTGAAAAACAGAACTTCTGGAAATATAAAATACACTGATGGAATTTCACAATACAATTGAAAGTTATAACAATTCTAGAACAAGCAGAAGAAATAATTTCAGAGCTTGAAGACCTGTGTTTCAAATTAACACAGTCAGTAAAAAATTAAGAAAATAGAATTTTTAAAAGTAAACAAAGTCTTTGAGAAATATGGGATTATGTAAAGTGATAAAACCTACGATTTTTAGGCATTCCTAAGGGAAAAGAAGAAAAAGAGGTTTGGAAAATATATTTGAAATAATAATTCAGGAACATTTCCCTGATCTGGCTACAGATGTAGACATCCAGATTTAAGAAATGCAAAGAATATCTACAAGATACTCTACATGATGAATATCATGAAGGAATGTAGTCATTAGACTATTCAAGGTCAATATGAAAGAGCAAATTTTAAAGGCAGCTAGACAGAAGCATCAAATCATGTATAAAGGAAATCCTGTTAGACTAACAGCAGGCTTTTCAGCAGAAACCTTACAAATCAGAAAAGATTGGTGGTCTATCTTTAACCTCCTAAAAGAAAAAAAAATGCTAATCAAGAATTTTATATCCTGCCAAACTAAGATTCATAAATGAAGAAGAAATGAAGTATTTTCCAGTTGAGCAAATGCTAAGGGATTTGTCATCACTAGACATATCCTACAAGAAATTCTCAAAGGAGTCCTAAACATAGAAATGAAAGGGTGATACTTGCCATAATAAAAGCACACATAAGTAGAACGTTCACAGTCCCATAAAGTAATTACACAGTTGAGACTACAAGGCAACTAGCTAACAAAACTATAACCGGAAGAAAAAACCTCACATATCAATATTAAACTTGCACATAAAGGGCCTATGTACTCTGAAAAGATAGAGAGTGGCAAATTTGATTAAGAAAAACATTACCCAACTATCTGCTGCCTACAAGAGACCCCACCCCCCCAGATAACTAAAGATAGACTCAAAGGAATGGAAAAAAGACGTATAACACAAATGGAAAAAAAAAAAAAAAGCAAGCAGAGTAGTCATTTTTATACTGGATAAAACAGACTTTAAACCAACAATAGGAAAATAAGATAAAAGGGATATTATATAATGATAAAAGTTTAAATAAGGCAAGAAGATTTAACACAAGACAGATAATCAAGTCAGAAAGTCAACAAAGAAACTCTGGACTTAAATTGGACTCTTGACAAAATAGAACTAATAGACGTTTGCAGAATGTTCTACCTAACAACCACAGAATATACATTTTTCTCATCTGAGCATGGAACAGTCTCCAGAATTAACCATATGCTTGGCCACAAAATAAATCTCAATAAATATTAAAAAATCAAAATCCTATCAAGTAACTTCTTGGATCATGGTGGAATAAAATTCTAAATCAATGTCAAGAGGACCTCTCAAAAATACACAAGTACATGGAAACTAAACAACCTGATCCTGAATGATTTTTGAGTAGTCAATGAAATTAAGTCAGAAATCAAACATGTTTTTAAAATGAATGAAAACAGAGACATAATATACCAAAACCTCTTGGATTTAACAAAAGCAGTGCTAAGATAATTTTTATAGTGTTAAATTCCTGTATTAAAAAGATAGAAAGACCTTAAATTAAGAACCTAACGTCATAACTCAAGGAACTAGAAATGCAAGAACAAACCAAACCCAAAGCTACAAGAAGAAAATAAATAGCAAATATCAAAGCAGAACTAAATGAAATTAAGGCCAAAAAAATCATACAAAGAATCAACAAAATTAAAAGATGGTCCTTTAAAAAGACAAATAAAATCAATGGACCAGTAGCTAGTTTAAGAAAAAAAGAGAAGATTCAAATAAGCACAATCCAAAATGATAAGGGTGCATTACAACTGATACCACAGAAATATAAAGAGATCATCAGAGATAACTATGAACTGTATGTACACAAACTAGAAATCCTAAACAAAATGAATAAATCCCTAGAAACATACAATCTCCCAAGATTGAACCAGTAAGAACCACAACTTATTCATCAATTCCTTGTTGTTAGAAATTGGCATGGTTCATATCTTCTAGTATTAGAACCATGAAGAAACAAGCCACTTTATATATAAATCTTTGTACACTTGTCCAATTATTTATTTTAAAAATATTTCTGGAACTGAAATTTCTGAGTTAAAGGTTAGGCTTTTCATACATATTTCTAAGTGCCCATTTATATTATTGCCCAAATTTTGAGTATCAAGCTCTGCCCCAGTTGTAAAGGTACACAAGATTAACAAAATGCTGATCCTTAGGTAATTTACCTTCTATTAGGATGGATAAATTTTGGATTAATAAATATAGGCATGATTTGTGTTTCAGAAAGAGGAAACACAGGGCATTTTACTCAGGCAATGCTTTACTAAGAGATGTTTAAACTGAGATCCTGCACAGTAGAGGTTACATAGGAAAAATGTGTTTCAAAAAGAGAGAAATCAGTATAATAGATGAACCAGGGATAAGATAGAATATACCATTGAGGGAAAATAAGTAGAGCCCAGTTTGGCTAAAGCCATCTATATGACAGATAAAAAATTAATATCCTTACTATATGAAGAATTCTTACGAATCATAAGAAAAGTTTGAACATATCAGTGGGAACAGACAATTCACCAAAAAAGAAATATAAATATATCATAATTTTAAAAGTTCAATCCCATTACTAAAAAAAATCCAATTAAAACATGAAAAACATATTTTAAATTCTTCCCTATGATACTAACAATGTTTTAAAATAATCAACATTCAAAATTGATAAGGGGCATTGTGAACAATAATACGTGGTGGTTAAAAGCTAGAATGGAGAGCTAGACTGCCTAGATTCAAAACCTGCCTGTTATTCAACACCATAAAACAAGGCAAGAAAAATTAAAAATTAAACATTAAAAAAAAATCTGTGTTTCACTTACCACCTATATCATCTTTGGCAATATGCATAATCTCTCTGTGTCTTAGTTTCCACATCTACAAAATAAGACTAATACGACATCATAGTTTACTGTGGATATTAAGTAATATATGTCAAGTGATTACAGCAGCACCTGGAACACAGTGAGTAACCACTAAATGCTGTTAATATGCAACTGTTCTCACTCACTTTCCATGCCACTGTATTTACACACTAAATCATAATAGATATTTTGACTTATTTTTCATTGTACCAACCTGACACTGGTACAATACTAAATTGATTACATAATATGTGTTATTATAGAATATGTTCATTGCTGAAGTCTTACATATTAAAATATATGTCAGTGATAGGATACATTTCTTGGTTACTACTTTTTAAAACATTTTCTTAATATTTCTTCTGTATTTTTTCTAAATGCACTAGAAAATGTCTTTTTAAATTTTCAAATTCTAAAATAAAATATTCCAAAAACAAGACTTGGAATTACATTTAATTATAGATTAATACAGAGAAATTACACCTTACAGTTACAAATTACAACATTGTAACAATGTTGAGGATATCCAATATCCATGTTTATGTTATTTGCCTTTATTTATTTTACTCTTACATCTGCACACAAAAATCAATACAACTACAACAGTAGATTTTGTAATTGTATGTATATTTTGTAGTTTTACATATATAAGTCATGTAGAGGATAAAACTTTGTGCATGAATGAATGTATGAGCACAGCCACAGAAGGGATAAAACACATATATGCATATTTATATTTTATTTATACATACATGCATACATATATTTGTGTATAAAATAAATTATATGGGAAATTCCAAAACAAGTATTTCAGTAATACTGGAATAAATGTGTAAGCATGTCACTTTTAAAATGACTCCATTTTAAAGAAATATATTTATTTCAAAATATGAGTATGTTTAGCTAAAGATGAAGCTCATTACTTTATAGTTAAACTATTAGTAACCTGTAAATATAAAATGGTCAGGAATTTTTTTAGGTAGTAATACTTGCCCACTTTACTAATGAAATGATCATTTATATTCACATACACGAAAACATCCAACTTTCTGTATCCTAACTTAGCTTATAAAACATTCCTAGTTGTAGGGTTATTGTCTTACATATCATGGCATTTGGAATTTTACTTAAAATACTTTGTTTATAATAAATAATCAATATGCATAGGATAAATGGGCACCATCTAACATGATTCTTCACAAGGGAAAAATTCTTCGTTAATCATTCTTCTTCCAGTTAAAGTCTATATTATCTCTTGCTAGAAAAAAAAAACAAAACGGCAGCCTCCAGGTTCCTGCACATAGACTGAAATAGGCTGTATTGGAATCATGAGAAGTTGGGCTGCACTGCTCAACTTCTATTTTGTCCTTTAACAAACCCAGTGCTTTGCCTAAGAAAGTCTAGTGAGTCAAAAGGGGAACCAGGTGAAGTATAACATAAATCAATGGCAAAAATCCCCACAAAATGCATTTGAACACTAGATCACATATGGACTTTCTGTGATGCTAAACATTTGAGGACCTCTCCTATGCATAGGCCACCATGTTTGCATGATCATTTTTGTAAGCTTGTAAAGATATTTTGTATTTTTATTCTTAAAAAGAAACCTTCTCTCTCCCATATTAAATAAATATCAGGCCTCATAAAACCTGAATCCACTCCTGCTCTTCACTTTTCTAACAATCACTTTCCACCCTTAATTTTTTGAGATTTCTTACTAAATATAAAGGGAATGCATTCTCTTGGAATTGTCAGAATCTCCATAGCTGTTGGACATCTGCATTCCATCACCCTGGTAACCCAAAGGAAAAAAGGATGAATAACTTCCAACTCATTTAAACTTAATTAGAAAAAGAAAGGATAGTTTGAATGAGGGTGGGGGAGGAATCTAATTTTATTATACAGAATGTTAATAGCCAGAAGATAATATTTGTGTGCTACAAAATATATGTCAACATTATTTTAAATTCCTGGCTATATTTGAAGAAGATACCAAGAAAGACCTCTTTTGTGTTATCCTCCCTCCTTATTCTAAAACACAGTTGCTTTCAGAGGCAAAGAAAGGAAAAGAGCGGGCAGTAGATGCCTCAAACTGTCTCTAAAGTTGTATTTTGGTTACAGTTTTATAGCAGGTAGATGAGAAAAATGCTAACATTAATGAGGAAATATAACTATTTAATAAATGACAGTTGTTTGAATGTAACATTATTGGATTCAATCCTTTCAAGTGCAGAAGCTCTAAGAACACTAAGCTTTCCTTCACAAATTAAGGTATAAATTCAATAAAGTGTCTTTTTGTCGGGGGAAAGAGTAGCACACCTTTCATAGCTTGCAAGTGCAGGTGCAAAAAAGGAGAAAATTGTGAAAAACAAGTGATATAAATAATGAATTAAGAGACCACTAAGGTTGGAACATTCTTGAATTAATATTATTTTAAACTGGCATAGTTTAAGCTGAAGTTACTACTAGCTACAGAAAAAGCAGCAAACATATTCAAGGAAAAAATTACCTTAGAACTGTAGTCAAAAGTTAAACTCTGCACATGACATTCCAATTAGGTGTGAGTTTTTAAATCACTTTGTTATCAATTGGCCAATAATTTAATTTCATCATAAGAGGAAATAAACTAGATATATATGAACAAATAAAATAATCAGGTTCAAAAATAAATAATGAAAAGCAAATAATGTGGCTAGTTAAACCATTCACTCATTTATTTAATATGTTTCTAGATATTTCTTCCTCATTTTTAAAATTTATTCATGTACAACAAGAAAGTAATCAAGAAATTCAAAAGGTAACATAGTTATATTCAGTATTTATCACAAAGTTTTTGTTCTGCAACATTTGCATGTCTTCCTAGTTCTTTTGGAGGCTGGGCAAACCAGCCCCCACCTTCTGTTAAATGATGTTTGTCAGGATTTCTAGTGCATTTCATTTGTTTCAATTAAGTGTACTGTTCTTTTTTCCACACTCAAAGCAATGATATAGGAATATAAAACTACTGAAGTTCTATTCTATTAAGGAATTTTATTTCAATTTCAGATAATGATGAACAATTCATATTCTTTATACCTGACCTGCTTTGATAAATAGATTATTAGGGCATATAGATAATATGTTATTTTTACTATTTACTTATTTTTCTGTCTCTTATCTCAAGTATATTTAATTTACTAAGTTGACAAGGCACATGGCAGGTTATAAGATGTTAACACATTGTGATTTTTATATTAAAAAATCGCAATGACTACCTTGAGGTATACTCCAATGACTTAGTATTTCTATTTTTATTTTCAGAGCATCTTTAACCTAAAGTAACTCTCATATGGTACTACAGACTCCTCATGGCCCCTAATAGTTCTTCTTCTCCTTTTCCACAATAAAGAACCCTTGACTTTTTAGTTAGACCCATAGACGCCCAGAATAAGAACTACATTTCCTAGCTTCCATTGTATCTTTAAGCAGCATGTGACTGGATTCTAGCAAGAACATATAAGCTAGAACATATAAGCTGTAAAAGCAAGATTTTGCCCACATATTTTGCTCCTTTTTTGGTCAATTTTCCCATGTGAATGGAGCAGTGAACTAGGACCATGAGTAGAGGCTCTGGGAATGGAAATCCATACATTGCCAAACAAAAAGGAGGAGGAATCTGTTTCCCAAGAACTTTGTGGAACAAATCTTTCCTACCAGCATTCTACTGCCTATTTTGGAATTTTACTTAAGATGTAAATAAATTACTCTCATTCAACTCACTGGTATTTTGGGTTTCTTGTACTGGTAACTGAATATTGCCATATCCGATACATGGTATTGTACCAGCTAATTTCCTTGGACATAAGCAACAAATACAAAGATCCCTCTCTAGCATGTAGGTCCTATTAAAAGTTTCAGTATAGATAAACAGTTTTACATGGTATTTACAAGCTTTATAATGGAAATGAATTTATATTTGTGTCTGATATCAAATAATGAAAAGCTGAAGTTACTACTACTAGCTACAGAAAAAGCAGCAAACATATTCAAGGAAAAAACTACCTTGGAACTGTAGTCAAAAGTGAAACTCTGCACATGACATTCCAATTAGGTATGAGTTTTTAAATCACTTTGTTATCAATTGGCCAATAATTTTATTTCATCATAAGAGGAAATAAACTAGATATATATGAATAAATAAAATAATCAGGTTCAAAAATAAATAATGAAAAGCAAATAATGTGGCTAGTTTAACCATTCACTCATTTATTTAATGGGCATTTGTTAAAATTCTTTGTACCATTTCTTGTGCTAATTTATTCATACACATATAAATAAAATAGGTCCTAGGGTATTGCATTTTTATATTTAAAGAGAAACAGAATTCATAAGTGAAGGAGAAATAAGATACTTTTCAGACAAGCAAATGCTAAGAGAATTTGACTACCAAACCTGCCTTACAAGAGGTTCTGAAGAGAGTAACATGGAAAGGTAAGACCAATACTAACCTCCGAAAAAAGACACTTAAATACATAGACCACTGACACTATAAAGCAACCACACAAACAGATTTGGATAATAACCAGCTAACAACATGATAACAGGATCAAATTCACACATGTCACTATTAACTTTGTATGTAAATAAGCTAACTGCCCCAATTAAAAGGCACAGAGTGATGAGTTGAATAAAGAATCAAGACCCAACTGTATGCTGTCTTTAAGAGACCCATCTTACATGCAATGATACCCACAGGACCAAAATAAATAGATAGAGAAAAATATACTAAGCAAACAAAAAAAATTAAAAAAGCAGGCATTGCTATTCTAATTTCAAACAAAACAGACTACCCATCTGACAAAGGCCTAATATCCAGAATCTACAAAGAACTTAAACAAATTTACAAGAAAAAAACAAACAACCCCATCAAAAAATGGGTGAAGGATATGAACAAACACCTTTCAAAAGAAGACATTTATACAGCCAACAAACATATGAAAAAGTGCTCATCATCACTGGTCATTACAAAAATGCAAATCGAAACCACATTGTGATACCACCTCATGACAGTTAGAATGGTGATCATTAAAAAATCTGGAGACAACAGATGCTGGAGAGGATGTGGAGAAATAGGAACTCTTTTACACTGTTGTTGGGAATGTAAATGAGTTCAACCATTGTGGAAGACAGTGTGGTGATTCCTCAAGGATCTAGAAATAGAAATACCATTTTACCCCGCAATCCCATTACTGGGTATATACCCAAAGGATTATAAATCATTCCATTATAAAGATACATGCACATGTATGTTCATTGCAGCACTGTTTATGATAGCAAAGACTTGGAACCAACCCAAATGCCCATCAATGATAGACTGGATAAAAAAAATGTGGCACCTATACAGCATGGAATACTATGCAGCCATAAAAAAAGGATGAGTTCATGTCCTTTGCAGGGACATTGATGAAGCCAGAAACCATTATTCTCAGCAAACTGACACAAGAACAGAAACACCAAACACCACATGTTCTCACTCATAAGTGGTTGTTGAACAATGAGAACACATGCACACAGGGAGGGGAACATCACATACCAGGGCCTGTAGTGGGTGCGGAAGCTAGGCAAGGGATAGCAGGGGGTGGGGGGATTGTGGACAGATAACATTAGGAGAAATACCTAATGTAGATGACGGGTGGATAGATGCAGCAAAGCACCATGGCATGTGTATACCTGTGCAACAATCTTGCATGATCTGCACATGTACTCCAGAACTTAAGTATAATAATTTTTAAAAAGGAAAAAAAAGGGATGGCTTAAGATCATAAAAAAGATAAACAAAGAAAGGCATTGCATAATACTAAAGGGTTCAATTCAACAAGAAGACCTAACTCTCCTATATATGCATTCAACAAAGGAGCACCCAGATTCATAAAGCAAGTTCTTAGAGACTTGGAAAGAGACTTAGATAACCACATAATAATAGAAGGAGACTTCAACAGTCCATTGGCTGTATTAGACAGATCATCAAGGCAGAAAACTAACAAAGATATTTAGGACCTGAACTTGACACTTTACCAAATGGACCTAATAGACATCTACATAACTCTTTATTCAAAAATAACAGAATATACATTCTTCTCATCGTACATGGCAGATGATCTAAAATTGACCACACGCAGAGCCATAAAGCAATCCTTAACAAATTAAAAAAAAAAACTGAAATCATACCAATCACACTCTTGGACCACATTG